>CCAG010021474.1:0-153028 GCA_001077435.1 Glossina morsitans morsitans | reverse complement strand
AACAATCTTTAAAAATTGCCTTAACGGAAAATATTAATCGAGCATGACTGACAATTTTAACAAACACAGTATTAATTAGCCTGGCACAGCTGCAAATATTTGTTCAACGCAAAACGATGGCTTTCACTCAAAGCTTTTAAAAGAAATTCTTTCAACTGGATAGATGTAAGTCTCCCAAATGATGGTTTGTGCATTTGGAGCATGCGTTAGGTCTCTTTTGCATATTCATGTGTGGAAACTAGTTCTGATTGATTTTCCTAAGAGATCGATTTACTTTATCCGTAAACAATTGCTGAACTATGACCTCAGCATCTGAAAGTTTTGTGTTTGAGCTTTAGGCAACAGAATGCCGCGCTGAAGTACACGCGGCTTGGAATAGATTGTGTTCTGAGACAAGAGCGAGATGATACGATTGGATCTTTAGGGTTGATGAGGAAAGGATGCTCTTCGATATCGAAATCCAAGCGAGTCGAACCATAAGGTTGAATGCCCATGGCAGGCTAAGCAACAGGACTAAAGAGGATAGATAATGTTGATTGGTGGGTGATGAATGAAATTGAGATCAAAAACGGGCTGGCCAAGAATACATTAATAGCACTGAACTGGACTGTGGTCCTCTCCTCGTTTTCTTCATGAAGCATTACTTCTTTTGATTAACGCTAGTATGAATTGACAGGTCATTGCCTACTCGAATGCGTTTTCCATACTTATGTCCATACTCAACAAAAGATTCTCTCATTGATTCACCAACGAAGTGTGATCGTAAAATAAAAAATTACCTTTCGATGGAAAAATGCAAAACTGTAGTAAGATGCTATAAGAATAAGTACGAGCTTGAGTAGTCGTGTAGGTAAAAGTTGCGACTACCAAGTCAATGTTTTCGGGTTCTAACACCAAGTGCGGTGGAATTTCCTTTGGTGGCAGTGCGCAGTGTGTGCTTAGCTGATAAAGTAATAAAGCTTCCTCCACTTTCGCTATTTCCTTTGAATGTTACCGCAGAAGTTCAGGAAAACTTGGATTAAATTCTTTGATATGGAGGTTACTCCGCACACCAATTTTATATCAGCTACACCATCAAAGGCAAATTCATGCCCACTCAATAAACGCGATCCCAGGAAATGTTTCTGAATTCGTTTTGCGACTAAAAGATAGTGGATAGAGATGTTAGCGGTTACCAACGTGTTTCCTTGAAATGAGCGCTTCTTCTTTCGTTAAAGCTGATCCATGCTTGGTAGGTAAGCCTAGTCTTCCTCCTGTTAGCGGTTAGCTGAGTGTGTGTGCTGTGCGACGACAACCTTGGAAGCATTGAGAAAGGATAGTTAAGGATCGGCCTTCCGGGATGTGTGGATAGTCTAAAGGCAAGTGCTAGATGCGTACAGTATGAGATCACCCAAAGCTGTATAGCTTAGTGTAAGTTTTTGCTTGAACGATAAGCCAAGAAGTTAAAGGGCGTCCACGGGGGTCAGGTTGCCCAAAGTAGGATAGCCCTTGCAGGCAGATGCACACTACCCATCGGAACGCCGGACGAATGCCCTCTTGCCTGACTGCTGGATACGGCCCTTCGGGGAGTATTCGTAGCGGCTGTGGTTGCCCCAAAGTTGCGTGGGGAGCTATTTAAGAGGTGCTTAGATAGGCCTCGACGTAGATCACTAAACGAGAATTTGGCCCACACCCATTTTCTATTGTGGTACTTCAGGGTAGCGAGGCCCCCTTCAATGGCTGTTGTCTCTCCCACTGAGGGGTCCTCAATCAACTTACCCCTCGATTGCCAATGGTTGTAGGCAACCCGTCTAATTAAGGCTCATGCCAGGTGCAGACGTTAAACGCACAGACATACCTGTTAGCGGTTAGCAACGTGTTTCCTTGAAATGAGCCGTTTTTCTTTCGTCAAAGCTGATCCATGCTTAGTAGGTAACCCTAGTCTTCCTCACACAGGTTTTTCTGGTACATTTATTTTCATAGAATCTGACTAAGACGTCTTGCATAGTAAATTGACGATGTACTTTTGTACACCTATTCTATACTCCCGTCAAAGTTGAAGAAACACTCTCTATATTTAGAAACTCGAATAAACATTTGTTATGCTGTTATAATTCCTAGAAGGAAGAGTGTCTGCCTTAGTGAGTTACTCATGAGTTTTCACGCTATTAGTCTCTCACGCTGAAGCCCTTAAGAAATAATAATAATAGAAAAAAAAAATAACAAATTACTGATTTTAAAATATTCTTGAAGATTTCGATCGATTTAAGATCACATACAAGTTAAAGGTTAATTATTACGAATTCACTGTAATCTTTCCGCAAACGTGAAAATGTTGTCCGTCTTGCTTTAATATTTGCTAACTTCGATATATTCTTAAAATAGATTTATTACTCTTGAAATTTTTGCAAAGCCTGGATTGAAAGGCAATCAATTTTCAATCTTTCCAATTACGGATTGTCTTCTTTCATGTTTTCTTTCTTCGAGTTAATTGGCTGAAAGAAACTTAACATATGATGTTATTATTGCAGGCAAACTAAAAAATTAAAGTTTTCTTCAATTGCCGGAGCGGGGGCCAAACTTCAAATCAATCAGCATAATAATAAAAAGCTGTAGAATTGACAAAAGAAAGAAGTTATATACAGTTCGGAACGAATTTTTATTATCCGCTACTGATTTGTATACGGCATGCAATTGAAAGATAGAGAAAGAAGTTCTCTTCGAGTAAATAATTGCGGGTAAATTGTTAGTCCCATTTACCTGATTTTCGAATTTGGTGAAGAGGTTTCCCTAAAGTCTAATTCAAAGCTAATTTAAAGTTCTAAACTAAAGCCGTCACAGTTTTGAATAGAAAAAAAGAAAGAAAACGAGAAAGTTTGCCGTTGTTCGCTGCAATTTTGTTAACTTTTAAATTCAATTTGAAGAGTTATAATAAAACAAGTGCAAACACTATGGTGGACCAGTGTCCACCATTAAACACCGTACACCATTTCGCTTCATACCGTTATTCATGTGATGACTTTTCAACATAAGGCTTTATATGGGAAATGGCCGAAAAAGCGTTCCGATCCGAACCATTTTTAGCAGCGTTCGCCCTTGAACCAGCACACGTCGCTGCACCAAACTTCTTGAAAATATTTCAAAAATGGTGACTTGTAGGTTCAATATGAGAATACAAGACGGACAGACAAGCTTAGGCCGATTCAAATGGTGCTTCGGGGAGTTGGGTCTATCTCAAAGCGCAAAACTTAATATACCCTTGTATTAAAAGTGGTGTATGGTATAAAAAATTTGAAGGCAGGTTTATTCTTCTAAGCCAAGCTTGTAAGCCGTAATTGTGAGAGAAAAAAGGAGAGAGAGAGAGAGAGGGACTTGGGGAAGTTTAACTGATTCTGCTATAGGGGCTTTTCGCCAGACCTTTCCTTGCGTTCCAAACATTTGGAAGAACTAGTATATTCCCTAAGGCGTTGGTATAGACATTGGAGTAAAAATTCACGATATTGCCATATAATGCGGGTCTTCAAAGTTTTCTAAAAACTAATACACAGCAAACTCGTACAAAAATTCTAGTTATTTTAGACAAATTAATTAAAGTAATACTTATGTATACCAAATTTGCGGACGAGAACATATCGGAAAGTAGGCAAAATCTTTCAAGATGGAATATATTTATTAGGGTTTCGATAAGTCCCTAGAACAGAAAATAGATCAAAAATCTTTTAACTAATACTTTGATCATGATTGTAGGCGTACTTCCCATACGTGCTTAAAGATTATGTATTTACATCTATTTCTTGACGCTTTGCATATAATTTTTCGTTTTTTTTTTTTGTTAATTTTCTCTTATTTTTCATTTATTTTTATTCGTTTTAATTTGCATAAAGCGAAGATTTAAAAACATGTGTTTCTCTTTTGAATACAGTGATACGTGGTGTCTGCCGCATATAAAACAAGCAATTAATCAACACAGGATATGCAGCACATTTACTGCTTTCATTAAAGCATATAAAGTAAATGCATTAAGAGATTTTTTACAGCAGCAGCAACAGTAGTTGTAGTGTTTCTTTCCTTGTCGTTTTTTTTTTTTTTTTTTTTTTTTTCAAGTCCGCAAGCTTATTTGTCACGAACGAGCTATGAAAATCATAAACAAAACAAAAGCCAAGCTTGGCGGAATAGTGGTATAATATACTTTATCCGAACGCTGTGGACGGCAGTCATCATGAACGCCAAAAAAAAAAAAAAAATGCAAGAATTTTTTTATATTACTATTGCGGCTGCTGCTGCTTGTCAAGCATACAATAGAGTATAACCGACCTGCAATTGTGCATGTATGCAGCGGCAGTATTTACGCCTTTGTGAAAATTTAAAGGAGAACAAAAAACACAAAAAAATAAAATTAAGCGAAAAAGCAAAGAGGTGACACTTTATTTTAAACATATGTTTATATGTGGACTGTCTGGTTCGCTTATAGACACATTTACGCGTACTGCATATCGCTGTTTATGCTGCGGCTGTAGCATAAATCAGATCAAATCTATGGCACGTTTTTGGCAGTCAAATGTGGGCAAGCAACACACAGTTGATCGGTCACCTTTAATTTTGTTTGTTTGTTTGTTGTTGCTTTTCTCTTCTGTTATTTCGATTTGAAGATTTTGTTTTTTATATACACACACACACACACATACACAAACGAAAATGTTAAAATGAAATTTATGTTTACGTTGAGTCTTCTTAAAATTATACGTGTTGCGTAGTTGTATGTTAAGGCTGCCTGCATGCAGTTCAACCAAAAACTAAACGACAATGTCCCAATTTTTTATTTATTTTTGTCTTGTGTTTTCTTGTTTTTGCCGTATATACACACATATATATATTTTCTTTTTATATTTTTGCTAAACAGAAAATAATCGATTTGAAACAATCACCGAATCTGGTGCCACACCGCGAAAGGTTATTTTATGCTAAACTTTATGAAGTGGCAAGAAAGTATTTTCGGCATTCATTTGTCGAAAAAGAAAACCTACTCCTTATTAATCTCCTCATTATTTTACTCTCGATTTATGAGTTTTTATACTTTGGTTACATTACAAGCAAGCAGTTTGGTTTTTTCTTTGCTAAGAGTCAATTTTAATATGTGGAGTGGACAGCAGCAATTAATCAGTGGATAGCATTTATTTACTAGAAGGAATTTTTGTGAAAGTCCCTAAGATGATATCCGTCAAAAAAGCACTAGAAATCGTTTAATCAAAAATCCTCCGTTGCGTGTTCCAAGTATTTAGCTAAGGTGTCATCATAGTCGAAAAGTAGTAAAAGCAGATATTTGTCGATTATTTGCCGATGGTGTGACACACTGTGAATTCCTTTTAAAGCAAAATTATGGGCATTAGGAGCCTTGCTTAAGCGTTACATGTATATTTTAGAACACTTTTTGAGTTAGATTGCACACAGAGGGGCTTAACTTAGTTTTATCCATGACCAGAGAGTGATTAAAAAGCGATTTCTAATTTCTTCTTTTCATAATAATTTTGTAACCGTAATTGTTGGTAGTAAAAAAAAGAAAGAAAAAAAAAACTTGTGGTTGGTATCAAATAGGAAGGTCGGATCTCACAGTGATTGAAGCCATTCGTTGCTTCGATCGGCCCACCGGTGAACTATGGCCAAAATCAAGGCTTTGCTGCAGCTTAAAGTTGATAGGAATTCACTCGCATTCATTGCGTTCGCAGTGCGTTTTTTGAATGGCTTGGGGATTTAGTTAAAAAAGAGGGAAAACCGTTCAAGAGGAATTCAATTTTTCCCATATCCTGCAAATTTTATGGTAAAGAACTTGACTAATGTCCTCGCTCGAGCGTCGTATCAATGAGAATTGTCTCTATTTTCTAATTCTCCAATTGAAGCAAAGCGTTTCGAACAAACTTTTCTAATGTATGATGAGACGATTCGAAAAACAAACGAAAATTGGTTTCTTCAAACTCTGCTCACTGAGGGGATCTCATATATATGTGAACGGACAACGTGATGTTTAGATACAAAGAATTTCGGGAAAAGAGATATTGTGCGGCCGCACCCTGAGATATATATCATAGAGAGAGAGTTGCCATTCGTAATCAAAGTATGGTCTACGGTATTCGGAATTTAACTCTCATATATCGACTCGTTAGTCATTATTCTTATTTGCTGGCCTATGCGCGTGTTGCGAAAATCGCTGCAGTCTCATTTCTTGGGAAAATGAAGTCGAGTTCTCTGAGCTATGAATATGAACATTGTCGTTACATAAATTGACTCTGGTCGCTAAAAATTAAAAAAAAAAAAATCACAACTACCTAAAACCGAACTACCTACAACCGAATGAGGGATGACATTGTTGTTGTTATTAGCAATCTTGTGCGCTCACTAGTAAGAGACAAATGAATAATTTTCACTTTTGAAACTTCATTTCGGCCTATCAGACCTCTACCGTCAATTATAGCAATATATATATATATATATATATTATATATAAAGTGGAGACAAAGGATATCTGATTTATTTTCGTATTTGCAAATTGTTTTTTTTAAAAACTGCGACTAGTAACAATGACTTCAATCCGCTCTTTAACTAATTTTGACTTATTGTATAAATGGAAAACTCTGTCGAAGCACGGCATCATGAAATTGCCCGGTAAATGATAAGACCGTTTTATCGATTATAAATAAAAAAAAAGCAGAAATAATGTTCTTGCCAGCCTTATACTTGCAAATGTGTTTACAAAATCCTAGGAAAAAAGTCATGCTAATCAGACATTTTGCATCTTGTCTATGCATCGTAGTGTACGTCTCGAAAGCTTTAATTTTATATTTATTGGCTGAAAATGATAAATATTTTACGAGTTTTTTTTTGTTTTTTTGTATTAACCTTTGACCTCGCCATCCGTCTATGTAAATATTTATTTATTTTCTTAACATTTGTGTTTGGGTTGCGGCCTTTTTTTTATTTTTTTCTCTTATACATAATTATAAATAAAACCCACAGACTGTTTGACTGCTTACCACCTCCTTATATGGTTGCTACAATGAGATGGCAATGATGAATCAGTTGTTATTGCTGTTTACACTAATGGTACAACCACACAAACAATCGCAAACTCTTATGCCATATGTAGTTCGACCTAAATGCATACATAATGATTTTTTTTACATACACACATATATATTTATATATATATATATATATATATATGTATAGAAAAGCTTAAGCACATGTACATTTTTTTTCATTTCTTTTTTTTTTTTTTTTCTTTTGTTATTTTCTCTTTGCGATCTATCTCTTCATGCACCGCTTTTTCCGGTCTCCTCTTTCTTTTCCGCTGTTAACCATGTTGTAAAATTTTCAATATAATTATTTCGTTTTTCTTTTAATTTGTTGTTAAACTAAAACGCCAAACTGTCTGTTATATTTTAATGGTCTTTAAGACCTGTTGGGCGGGTATGTAAATGCGTGCGTTTATGCATTTATTTGCAAATTAATTTCCTTTTGTTTTTCTTTTCTTTGCATTTTTCACACTTCTCTTCCTTTCTAGTATGTTTTAATTATTATTATTTATATCATTCGCTTGTTTTTCTGCTGCGCTGCACTCTTTTAATTGATCGTAAAAACTGATTTTACTATGAATATTTTGTCAAGTTTTTTTTACACTTGTACAATAAAATGATGAAAACAAAAAACAAGGGGGAAAATTTTGCTATAAAATTTTTTTATTAGTAACAAACAACCTTGGAGTGCGACTATTGGTTGCTCAAAACAACTTAAACACATTGATCATATTAACCATAATAGGAATTAAAGCAATTTATTAATTGTAAGTATAACATATACCCGACTGGAGTCACTTTCATTTTGAACTCCTGATTGTCTCTCATATGTGTTCAATTTGACACCGTAATGTCAGAATAGCCAACTACTCTGGGACATTTATGATGATTTGACTTGGCTGATGCTTAAGAGAGAGGGAAAGAGAGCAAGGATTTATCTCTTTTCACCATGTAGTTTCTCACATCGTTCCAAGTGGACAAATCACGGAAAAGATAAACTTTCTGATTGGTGTTTCGAACGCAGGACAGCTCGATGTGATCGTTTAGTTTTCTTTCTATCACACCTTGTTTTCCATCAAAATCGCATGTAGATACTACAGCATCATGGACGGAGGACAATTTCATCTTTAAAAAGTTGATTTTCTTTCTATGACGTCTGGCTGTCCGGAAAAATTGTATGGAGATACTACAGCGTGCACTTGGTATGGAGAAACGGCACCTGAATTTATGGCTAAGCATAAGCGGGACAAGTCCACGCCACCCTCTTTCAACAAAACAAACACTCGCTTAATACACGTTGCTTTAAGTTCAAGGCTCGCTTGAGGGCGTAGATGAAAAACTCTTGCAAGTGAAGTAGCGTTTAATCGGTCAGATTTGAAAAGCTAGACGGTTGTACAGACACAAAAAAAACTCGCTTTTAAAAAAATTTTTATTTATATATATATATATAAAAAGTAAAATGATTACTTTATCCAAACTTTTAACCAATATTTTATAAAATGTAGAAGAAAAAAATTTATAAATGCAGGCATGGAGACTTAATTTTCAGCGATCCCTTAGAAAACGATGATCAAAAAAAGAAATGTTTTCAATTGATCGTAGCTCGTAAGGTAAAATTTCGATTTGAATGAAATCGGGGCTTTCGTTTTTGAGATATTATGTGCACGGACTTCAAAAACACACCTTGCAGTTACGGCTATAACGGCTGTCAAAACAAGGTGCTACATGTGAAGTGATTGAAGAAAGTGTCCGGTTCGAATCATGTTCAACAGCGCTCGTCCTTTGGTCAAACCACGTCAGAATACGAAATTTCATCAAATTATCCCAAAAATGATGACCTATAGGTTGAACGCAAACAAGCAAGACGGACAGACAAGCATAAATCGATTCAAGTAATAATTCTGCATCCTTCTGGCTGTCACAAACATACGTACGAATTTAGTATATTCTTATATCACAAGTGCTGTAGGGCACAAAAAGCGGCTAAAGTATGAATAATAGCGAGAAAAGCGGTCGAATAAAAAAGGCGAAAATTAGCAAGAAAGCGATTAGGAGTGATTGTGTTTTTTTGTAATCCCAAGACCTACGCAATACGCATGTTGGACTTTCAATTTTAATGTGATAGTGTCAACTATTTTTCCTTTCGTTTTCATTCTTTTTTTTCGAGTAAGAGTTTGCTCCAATTTTTTCTCTTGCTTCGGTATTTTCTATATCAATTTAAAGGAACGGGGTTGTTACAGACGTCCAACATCATGTCCATTCGTAATTTAAAACTCTATTTGTAATATTCGTATATACAACTGAAGTGCTTTATATAGAGACTTCAGTTCGATGCGAACTTTCCTACCTGTATGCCATTGCATATTATTTTAATTCGTTAAGTTGGTGCGACTCATTTATATAGCGGTTCATAGCGAACGTGTTAACATTAAATATTGAATCCGCTATGAATGAATATATTTTTATTGCCTGAAATGATGTGTTGTAGCGTTATGCATCCGATCATCTATGAAACGTGTCTAATATCTGAGCGTATATAAGATTTTATCTACATAAACGGTTAAGTGAACATAAATCTTTTTCTTTTTTTTGGGTTTTTTTTTTTTTGCTTAATATGAATAAGCAACAGACCACCTGCCGCGTGTTATAAATTACAGCATTCAAACGAAATGTCATATATGAGCGTTATGCACGAAATAGTTAAATACATATGTGTTTTTATATCGTAATGGGAATAGGAATAAAAAAAGTTAGGAGGACAACAAACAAGAAAGAAATCCGCATCGAAAAATTAATGACACAACTAACTAAAGCAATATCCACACAGAGAGAAAACAAAACATTTACAAAACACATCTAATATCTACCTATTAACCGTTTTGCAGAACAGCAAATGAACGAACTACGAAATATTAATAATGCATAATACTTTTATGTACGCAAGCCAGAGATACCAAAAGCATTCACAGAGATATTTCCAAAAAAACAAAAAAAAAGAACAGCAGCAGCAACAACATGTGAAAAGGTAACCAATATAGAAAAGCTGACGATGAGTAATTTGCATAAAAATAACAACAAACGAAAAGAAAAAATGTTATTTTTATAATTTTTATTTTTGTAAAGAAAAAAAAAACGGACCAATCCAGCCGGGCGGTAGAATTCGAATGACACCCACTCACTAGCTTTTAAAAAATGTATGGAAAATGCTAAAATTATTGACAGCAAACAAGAAGAACAGCAGCGACAGCGTGTACCACCAGCATGTATAAGTAAATCTTCTTTTAACGAAAGAACAAAATGAAAAAGCACTAAAGTGGAAATTCGTCATCCGCCACACCTACACGTACTCAAATATATGTTTGACGATGCTCTGTGTTGTTATGTTTTTCGTCTTCCTGTTTTAAATAAGTACATACATAAATATAAAGGAAAATTTATTCCGCAAAAGTGGAAGGGCGGGGGGAATCTTAATAAAAATGCTTCTGCTGCTGTTTTCAAAGCAGAGTGGGTTATATGCTGAAAATGAATGTCTATATGAGCATAGATAACTTGAAGTCGTATTCTGTGCGCGCAACAGCAAAAAACGGCGGATGTCATCTTTCACTTTTAAATTTTCTATGTTGTGCCGTCTGCTTATTGCAAGCATGCTAAGCAACAACAACAGCAAATGAAAAGCTTTTAAAGCGAAACTATGATACATCAAAAAAAAAAAAAAAATTTGAATAAATCATTGATATCAATTTCAAAGTACAACTTCTTTACATTTTCCGCACAAAAATGGAAAATTAAAGTTCATCTGCTTTGGTGGTCCTATTGGTGCTCATTTCCGTCTTAAAAAAAAAAATATCTTTTTGGGAATTAAGTTTATGAATAGCTAACCTGTAGACGCACCTCAGTTCGTAGGTGATCAGTCAATCAGATTTACACGGTAGTAAATATATAATACATCGGGATATTATTTGCTTAAAAAAAAAAAAATTTGATCGAAGCAAGATTTAATGAAATGGATTAATGTTTAGTGAGCAAAGAGCACAAGGCGCCAGGCATATCGCTATCCAAATCGCTTCCAATATTTCTTCAAGCAGTTTTGCAATAGGAGCCTGAACCTTCTTAGGATGAACAGCTGCATTGTCATATTCTCTGTTGCAGCCTCTATGTTTCTAACGATCGGCTGAGTTCCACAAGTTGGTCTTGGCATAGTTTCCTTGTGATGATTTGCTTGGGGGTTGAAGCGAATTAAAGTAAACTACACTACAACCGATTAATCCTAACAAGAGTTAAGCATGGGCTAGACGTTCTAAATACAGTAGACCAACCTATAACACGCTTTCATATAACGCGGCGAAACAATTCCCACTATGTTCGTATAACGCGCTCGTTTAATACGATAAAAAAATGAGGCAGAAAGAATGTATTAATAAAGATTTCTTTCTTAGTCTCTCTTTCTCTTTCTTTCTCTCCCTATCTCCATATCTCTTGCAAAAAAAAAAAAATTTATTATTGTCGTTCTATAAATGATTTTTTTCAAGTAGTGTCTCTTTTCTAATTCTACACTGCCTAGTGAAAGCTTCTGAACCCAAACCCAAACCGGGCTGTTTCCTATTTTTAGCGTTATTTGGTTTGGGGTTTGTTTTGAGGTCATAGAAGCTAAGATGGAGAAGAGCAACTTCATTTCCAGGAGGTTGCAATATATTCAATATCCTTATTAACCGTTTGAGTCCCAGACGGTTTTCAAAAAACACTGTCGAAGAATCCCAGAAGAATAAAATCTAAACAGCGCGATGGCGCTGCTTGGGATTCTTCGACAGTTTTTTTTCAAAACTGTCTGGGTTTTCTCGACATGCAATCTGAACAGCGTGATCGCGGTGCTTGGTACTCAAACGGTTAAGAACAGACGAGAGTGTTCTAATACGTATACATAACCTATACGTAACAAGTAAAGAGAGAAAATTTACAAGGTTGCTCTCTAAAGCAACCAGAATGCACTCAAAATAGCATATTTTAAAGGGACTACCTCTTGATAGCTGCT
This sequence comes from Glossina morsitans morsitans, assembly GCA_001077435.1. NCBI lineage: Eukaryota > Metazoa > Arthropoda > Insecta > Diptera > Glossinidae > Glossina > Glossina morsitans. The sequence goes on along the minus strand of CCAG010021474.1, from coordinate 140,953 downwards.
TTATTTGGAAAATTGGATCCTGCACGTTATAAGCTCTTGTCAAACGTGCATGGTAATCGGAACATTTAGAAGTCAAGCTATCATGTTTTCGTAGCATTAATGCAAAAATTATTATTATTGCTTGCGAACTGCTTGCTTGGCGTATAGCAGTTGTCCAGGATGCCATCTAAATAAATATGAATTCTCTTGTGTTTCTTAATTAGTAGTTGTTGTCGATAATTATTCATTATTTACAATGTATTATCGCTTTGATTCTGTTTAATGTTTTTGAGAAATGTCGTATTTTATGCATGACATTTCTATGAGTAATGCATAAATTGTACGTGGGAGTCAAAACATGTGTGCATTAATTTGAGTATAATTTGACATTTTATTAAATTTTGTTTTATTATGTCGCTGCGGTTTTGTGCTGTAGATCCCTAAAAACGTGACAGCAAACAAGTTTGTTATCACATTGGAAAAAATAAAATATTTAGCAAGAAATTGATTTTTACACATGAAAACACTCACTCTCGAGTCGTCGTTTGTGATATAAAGAAATTCAAGGTAAAGGCATTTTTTTTCTCTTTGATAAACTCATATGTTAAAGTACGGTGTTTAGGATTCCATTTAATGCAATTCAAGATAATTATCTAAGCTTTGTAATAAATTTATTTGTTTATGCATTTGAAGCGATTCCATTGAAAAATATTTACATTATTATTTTTTTTCAATTATCGTTTCTCTTTTTTTTTCGTGTTTTTTTTTTTTTTTTTTCTTCACAATTAAATGCTGCCAGCTAAAAACAATGCAAAAATATTAAGACACGACATCAATCCACGTAATAGTTGTGTCAACAATTTTTATGTTTTTATTTACACAAAAAGAAAAAAAAAAAATTCACGTCAATTTGTCTATGCAGCGGTCTTTCTAAGCATAACAACTCAGTTCATTTTAATCGCCATGAAACGCACCCTGAACACTCAACTCAACGTTTGAGTAACGGCTAAAAGTGTTTGGTTTATTGTTAACCTGTCACTCGGTTGACCAGGACCATTTTACAATAATATCCTGAAACGTTTGCATGAATTTTTTTAAATCGACACATGCTGTAGCTTATCAACTATTGAATAAGACTCTAGTCTTTGTTTCTTTTGTTTCTTTTGAAGGCTTATTAGCTAAGTACTCAAGTAAGGAATATTGGTTATTATACCCTACACAACTCATGCTGCCAAAGTATATTAAGTTTGTGCGGATCCGCCTTCTATGGCACCGATTTATCGAAGGTCACTTTCTGAATCGATCTACGCTTGTCTGTGTGTCCGTTCGTTTGTCCGTTTAGCTTGTTTATCTTCAACCTATATAGGTTATAACTTTCGATAAATCTTGACGAAATTCTCCTTGGCTTGTTGCTTTAGTCCAAGGACGAACACTACTGAAAGTGATTTGGATCGGACCTCTTTTATCTATCACTTCCCATGTAACGATTTCTCCAGAAACAGAGTAATTGTAAGGTAGCATAAGGTATTTAATAGTGGGCCGTGACCCGCGGTGGTGTTTTTACTTGTTAATCTTAATAATTAGGAGCAATGTTCGGCAATTGCCGAATTGAATCAAAATCGTCCGGAGAAATATATTAATTATATACATATATCTAATAGGTAAGGGTGCACATGGACCAAGCTTTGACCGCACACCACTTCAATTCAATACATAAAAATTGCAAAGCATTCAAATTGTCAGCGTATTAGTTAATAATTCAATATTTATTTTTTGGTATTGAGTTTTTCATCAGTAAGTAACAAGTTGGAAACAATATCTTTCTTTTGATGTTTACTTTTTAAAAATTTTTTTTTTCAATTTTTTTTTTGGTTTCAATTTTGCATAGGTTATAAATAATTCCGTGGGTAGATCACACTAATTTCCAAAGACATATAGCCTAAGTTTTTATCTTGTCTTTTCCAAATTTTTGGAGACTGAAATGTTTCAATAATCAAAAGACCGATAGAGGAAAGTTTTAAAAGTCCCTTGTCTCATGGCATACGTGTTATGGACCCGTCTACATGTATTTCACACACCAAATGACAAAATTAATATATGCTTTGGGTATGATGAGCGTAAAAATTAATTCTACACGTAACAACATAATAAAAAAATTATTTTTATAAAAGAGCAATATTTAGCTGTATGTCTTCTTCACTTCCTCAATTAAATTTAAAAAAATCTTTTACGCTGTAAGAAAGCATAAGGTACCTCCATGTCTGACTGCACATGTATTTATTTATACATATAGATATAGATATATATATACATATATATATATGTATATATATATACAAAGCAAAAAAAAAAACAAGATCAAACAACAGCAGATGAAACGAAAATTTTGTAACAAATATCGTGCCAAGTAAAAAAATAAAATTTAAACTTAAATAAATATCGGTTTGTAATAGATGCCAAGAATTTTTTTCTATTTTTATACGCAACACCGAACAAAGTTGTGTATGCTCATTTTAACATTCTGTTTGCAAAATCTTAACACGGTCAACATAAATGTCTCATCTGATATGGTGATGCTTGTCTACCTGTTCGTGCTCGTATGACATTTTAACCATAATCGTCGCAACGGCCAAAACTTTTATAAAAGAGAGCAGCTTCGAATATACTACACACACGCATATCCTGGTGTCCATCAAGAAAGGACGCCATGGAGAGGAAACGAGAATTTTAGTATACCTTCATGATCTTAATTAACTCGAAATTCTTCTAAATGTTTTTTTTTATGCGTAAGCTGTGTAGCGAAAGTCAAATGCAAAATAATTAGCCTTTATGTCTCGAAACGATTCACTCTTCAATGTTGAAGTAACACACGATCGTTCTACTCGCTAGCACAAGTCGTTTAAAATGATAAGTGGAAATGTCCGCTGAAAACTTTCTTATGGCGATTTCTTCATACCGTCGTTTCTTAAGGCTTAAGGCATTTTGCCTATAGTCTTTCGACTTGCAGCACAAAAACAGGTTCTCATATGCTTTCTTAAAGTGAAGGTGAAAATTTGAACTTTAACTAAACTTCCTACCCCTCGCACGTGGACTTTGAATATCTGTCACGAATGTGCGTAAACATAGCATGGAAAAGGTGCCTTCATTAGTTCTGAAAAGATGATGAGTATCCATGGTGCGGCTTAAAATGCATATAGGTTTCGTGCTTTCCCTCTCTTCCCTCTTATTTTCTTATTTCATGTGTTTATCAGACTTAATATTTATTTTTAAAACACATTATCTCTACTTCGAGCAGACTGCAAAACAAAATTAAAATAAATAAATAAATGAAATTAAAAGCAAAAAAAAAAATCGGAAAGAAATGTAAATAAAATTTTTTTTCTTAAATATAAAAAATATTTAATTGCAAATAAAGCTAAGTCATATATAGAGACGTATAAGAAAAATTTTAAAATACATTCGTTTTCATATGTTATTCATTAATTATTTTTTCTCTTTTTTCATTTCATTTTAGGTAAGTTCAGAATTTCTTCGGAAACCGAGAAGCATGGAATTGATGACAAGTAAGAATTCAAAAAGGAATGTTTATCATACTAATAAAGCTCGAGTTAATGTGAATCTTTCATTCTCATTTTCAACATTTTTAATAACCTTCCACTCCCTAAATTACTCAAATTTTCAACCATTCGCGTACATATAAACATATGTATTATTGTTATTGTTATTAGTATTATTATTATTTTTTTTTTGCCTTTAATTTATGAAAAATTTCATTTCATTAAGTTCTTAATGGGTGGTCTTTGAATATTTGTTATTATTCATATAAATATGCATCTGGATATAAGTATATATATATGTATCTATAATGGTCATGCAGTAAGACAAATTGATATTTATTTTCATTGGATACAATTCTTTTTTATACTTTTCAATTTGCTTTCAATCAATTAACAAAGCGGAGATTATATACAGCTCAAGTCGAATCTTTTAATAGCTGCATACACATTCTGATCCATTCTGATTAATATCTATACCGTACACCATCGGTGATACAAGAGTATATTTAGTTTATGGCATATATCCCATAAGAACTTAAGATAGACTCATCCTTATTATATCAAAAGTTTGTCTGCCCGTCTGTCTGCTCTGTTGGTGTTCAACATACAGGGTCCAATTTTTGAGATATTTTGATGAAATCGGGTAGCCTAGCGTGTTTTGGTTCAAGGACGGACTCTGTTGAAAATGGTTCGGATGGTACGGACTTTTCCGACCACTTGCTATGTAACTTGTTACTTTGAAAAGTCGTTATATGCATAACTGCAGGGTGGTGTAGAGTTTTTAATGGTTGGCCGTGGCCCACTATAGTGTTTTTGTTTGTTTTACTTTTCTTTTTTTGAAAAATTCTTCGTAGATCCTCCCCTTAAGCATAAAATGTTATTCTAAATCATTTAATATGTGTATCGTTATGGTTTTAGCGAAATTTGTAACGATTTCCTCCGTACCCTACATTTCAAAAATATATTCTTTTAGGCTTAGATTCAATCGAACCGCGCCCATAAATAATATAGCAATTTAGATTTCTTCGCTTTGTGGTGTCGTCAAAAGAACCGCTCATCCTAAGAAGGTTTAATGCCACCCTTTCAATGCACTCATATGGTTACACGGAAAGAAATTTCATAAACGTACCTTACAAACTGATCCTTTAATCCCTCAATAGAGACAACTCTACTACAAGAACAGAAAAGTAACACACCTTCTCTAATAGTTTTTCCGGAAGAATTTTCCTCTCTTTTGACGAATGCTTCGTGTTATACAATTGAACCGGATAATTTGATATAATTGCATTGTAAATTGCCGAAATAATAAAACCATCCAATATCCATAAATTGAGAACGCGGATTAAGAGTTCAGAGAAAATTACCCTCATACCGATAACGTATGCAATTCATTCATTGAAGTGTAAAATTGTGTACACAATAATAGCTGGCAGTAATAAGATATCTAGACTGTTTTTTTTTTTTTATCGCACATGAAATGACAAACTTATTATACCATGAGATTTAACGAGATTGATATACAAATTACATAACAAAAAAAATCCAATCGTTTTTAATTTCATTTCATAAGTGAATACAATGCACTTAAATGAATACAATTTTGTTCATTTATAAAGCTCATGACATAATTATATCGAAAACATTTTTTTTTTTTTTTTCTTTATGACTAATAAAGCAAAATCGTTAAAATTTTTATATATTTTTTCAATTAATAGCGCATTTTATTGCAATGAAAATTTTCCATAAATCGTTTTCAGTTTATATTCAATTAGAAAATGAAAACATTTTTGCTTACGCGAAACTGTTTTAACGTAATACTAATGAAACTTTTTGAAACTATTCAAGCCCTGTGATAATTTGCCAAAAGATAATGTAACGGAAAGGAAAAAATTTCGCAAATACAATACGACAATGGATTGATTACATAAATGTTTTAATCACCAGTTAATTGTGGAACTTTTTTACTTACGAAAACCAATCAAGATTTTGCATATGTCAGATTTATTGCATAAGTTCCTAAAGTGGGCTGATGAGGCAAAAAAACACATCGCTATGTTTGCACCCACCGTCGAAGGATGGGCGTATATTTTGTCAAAATGTTCGCCAGAACCCAGAGAAGAGGCTTCAAAGTCACCACAAAGTCAATATATTCTTCATCAGCATCAAATTCTGAATCATGTTAAGCATGCCCGTCTGTCTGCCTGTCTGTCTGTCTGTTTTTCTGCGTGATACCTGTGGTACCTGAAAAGGAAGACATAGGCTGCGAATTCGGCAAAAACATAGGAAGTTGCTGCTCGCAAATTGTTACAGAAAGTAGGCTAAACGGGTCAAGGGCCACATCCACAGAATAGCCTTGTCTTGAAAACGAAAAAAATGGGTATTTTGGTCTTTACTCGTAAGTAGCCACAGTAAATATTTGCATTTGCTATATTATTAGACCGATGGTGGGTGTAAAAAATTCAACTACAGCCGAATATAATTTTTTAACTTGTTCTTTATGTATTATTTTTTATTTCATATTTTAAGTTAGTGAAAAATATACATAAGGAGGCCTCTAATGCGATTTCTGTACGCTATCTCTAAATACTGAAGCCGTGCTACCAAGTCTTAGCTCCCAGTGCGATAGTGCGACTATTACGATTGTTGCGTGCTTTAACGTATTCATATCTAACAAGATACGGCCACTCTATGCCTCTCTTTCCCAACTTCTTCCTCACCATCATCACATTACACGCATAGGTAAAATCGTCTGAGCCATTGGTCGTATGCCAAAAAAAAAAGTTGTAACAAAAATTTCCTTTTAAATACTCGTAAGCATTTTCGGAGAATAATATGAGAAAGTTTTTAAAGGACACAGTACCATAAATAGATCATTTGAGGTACAGAATGAATAATGGAACGCGGCTTTATTTCAATTGTTCGAATAATGAAGTTTCTTTTGCGAACCCGCTAAGTTGTGGAACCGTTAGGATACGGGGTATGCTGTAAATCAGTAGATTTAGTTGCAGAAGTGAATTCGCCATGGAAAGGTGAACGATCCTTTCCTTTGAAGTAATCATTCAAGTTGTAAAAGATTGGGAACAGCTAGCTGTTCGCTTAATTGCCGATGAATGGAACTGAAATAATAAATTCGTAATGAAAAGAACATTCGGATGTTATTAGTATTGAGATTTCATTTTTATCTCTTCGAACTGTGAAGCGGTACATGGAGCTATAGGAATGTCATAAAGAATTTGTAATGAACATTGAAATGTTGTCGTTCGTGTCGTATAAGCAATGAAATCTTTTTTAGCTTAGTAAACAAAGTGCTCTTGCGATGCATTAAATTATAGGAGCATGACGATAAGTTCGCAATGAAAAGTATTGCGACAATTGTTGGTATGTTACTGTATTTGTGTAGAAACTTGTTTTCCATAGCCAATCTAAATAGCTGTATATAGAGTCGTAGGAGGGTAATAAAAAAGTTTTGCAACATTTTTTCCTTATTATTGTACGCGACCCATGAATGATAAAAATCCTTTTTTCGCAAATGCTTACGGGTCTGTTAAGTCATAGCGAAAAATGCGGGCGCAAATTTCCGTTGATATTTAAAAGGATTGCAGTGTGTTATGCATTAAAATGAAATCATAAAGACAGACTGCAGCATTTAGATGTGATTACTAGATAAGCATTTTATTAAATTTTTACACTTTCGAGGCCGCATAGGTTATGGCATGGTATGGTATACCTTAGAAGAAGGAAAACTGTGGGTCAGCAAATTGATGCTGCTACCGACAGCTCTGCTTTATCTCTGAATTGTTGCTAAGCAGCACAATATCTTTCTTTATGCCCACTTTTGCAAGGAAACTAAACTTTGGTAAGTTGAAAGCCTAGCAATCACACTATGATGATGACACTATACTCCAGAACTATAGAGAACTATATATAACTAAGGTCTTGAGACAGAACGTTTATTATCCCGAACCAATCAGAATCACTTCCTGAATGGAGTTAAGCAAGCTTGTCCGTCACTATGTCCGTCTGCCTGTGTTGTTTTCTTGTGTTCAATCTACAGTTCGTAATTTTGTACATGTTTTGATGTAATTTGGCCCAAAAAAGGAATCCTATTGAAAATGATTTTCATCAGACCACTTTTTCTCTCACTTTCCCATATGACACGTCGATATATCGATATGAAGTGAAGTCGTGTAGGGTATTTAAGGGTGGGCTCTGACCCGCTATAGCGTTTTTACTAGTTTTGTAAGACAAATGGCTAAGCGCTTCAGACAACTTAGTAGTTTCCCCATACGCATTATAAAAATGCTTTATAACTTTATTCAATTTTTAATGACGCACATTAAGAGGTTTTTAAGAAGTGTGGTTGTAAGAGTCTTTTATAAAAATTATTCTGCTCCCGTGAAAGTTTATGCAAGCATTTGTGAAAAAATTCGTAGAACAGTGTAATGTTTCCTTTTTTCTTTGCTTTTTTCGTTTTTGTAAAGGTATGTATAACAAAATATTTAAGTGGACAAAAGTCTTTGTTTCAGGTGTGGCTTTGCTCCTTGAACAACTTTTATTCACCTTTTTCATGCCATATGTTCTGGTCCAAAAAAACAAAAAAAAACTTTTATGTTTTACAACATAGAGGTCAAATAACAAAAAAAGACACTTTAATGTTGCCGTAATAATTAAACGCCACCAAAATAAAATATGAAAAAACAAAAACCAAAAAAAAAAAAAAAATGTTAACGAGTTCGAAAATATAAATCAAAAGCATTTTAAACATTTTATTAATTTAACGTGTAAACGTGGAAACGAAATTTAACAAGGCAAACAACTCAATAATAATTTGCACAAAAAAATGGAAAAAATCAGGCAGAAATGTAACGTTTCTAATAAAAATCGTTTGCTTTAGTTTAAGTTACTGCAAAACATGTGTTAAAAAATCTTATAAAAACATGATTAATGTTAAGAAAAAAAAGAGAAAAAAAAAAAAAAAAATTTGAAAAAACAGAAATAAATTCATTTCTTGGTGCAAATTCAAACGATGAATGAGGAGCAAATGAATGAATATGCATGGGGACGGACAACGTTGAAAAGAGATGGAAAAACATGTTTGACTAAAAAGCCAAGTATATATGTATATATATTAAAAACATGATCTAATTGACGTCTATATCAAATGATTTTCAAAAGAAATAATTATAAAAATGTTTAATTGCACATGATCTCGATTTTCAACGTCAACATCAACATCAACATCAACATCGAACAAATCGACTTTTCATAAAATCTTTATTACGAAAATGCATAAAGTGTTTGCAGACCTAATAACGGAAAATTAAGGTGTACCACTTTCATCCTTCCGTTTGTAAAATCCGAGCTACGCTGCATGTGTTTGATATCTTACTTGGCTTAGCTGCAAACCTTCACGTATCAGTAACGTATCACTTAGAGTATTTTCATAACTATGGAAATCGTAAAATAATTTATTTGAAAAATTAATATATTAATTAATATTGCGCACATTTCCCATGCGCAAAGCTCCGTTTAACTTCCGTGGTGTACACATTAGGGCGAATTTGTGCTACTCATCAGCTTCAGCACAATTATCGTGACAACCTCGAATGTGATATGTCAAGTTGCCGATTGTGATACCTTTCGCACTAAATTGGGTCTAGATGAATGTACTTAAGTTCTGAACTTGACCGCTACCAAAATTATGTTAAGGTTCAGACTCTTAGCAGCAATATTTGAAAATCTTCTCGGTTCATTAGATTTTCAATTCTGGTCGATTAGCTATTTGATAGATCGGCCTCATAGTCACGCTTGATCTGCATACCATCAACACGAAATCATAATTTCCAGTTTTCTATCAACATTTTTGCTGTAGCAAGAAGGACAGACCAATCAAGCAAAACAAAATCTGTATATATGCCACATAAACAATAAAGTCGTAAGACAATATATAGATGATCGCCACTGTTGACGAATAAGTATGACTTTTAGAGGGGGCCAAACTTTAAATGAACTGCATAACAGTCCCATGACATCCCAAGCATTAGTTGACAAGTTACGGTTACTTTACTGACGTTACTTTTGTTTTCGTCAGACATTGGAGAAATTTGAATTTCTTGAGCAGCGTGTGGTTCCGGCAATAGTTAACCTACATCCAAACGTCATCCTACGAACTTATTGAGTGGTGTTGTTGTAGTGCGTAATTTTGAGTGCAGCAAACGAAAAGGAAAAACTAGTATGCCTTCTACACTTAGTACAATTTATTGTGTTCATTCGTTCATTCGTTCATTCGTTATAAAAAAATTAAACGTTTTTCATATATTTATTTACCTTAGGCGCTGGGTGCTCACTATTCGCCCCAAAGCTAATATATATTTTCTTACTTGTATTTCTTTAACCTTTTAAGGAAATTTTGAGATTTTCTCGAAAAAACAAAAACCATAAAAATATTGGCAATAAATGATTTAATACGTGATTTTTCATTTTAATTGAACAAATTTGTTATAAAAATTTAATGGTTTAGAAATATTATATTAGACTCGCACCGATAAGTGTTGCACACAAACATAAATACATATGCTTATATATATGAAATTAAATTACATACATACACATATATGTACATAATAAGTATATATATATATATATATATAATATTTATACTTTTTTTATACGTCTCTTTTGTTAAGCATGGCATATATGGCATTAATAATCGTTTAAGAAAGACAAACTGGGTCAATGATTACTTGGCTAAAATCAACAAAAACATAAGAATAAAGCAAAAATAATTCATAATTGATATCTTATAATATAAATGGCATTATTTTCTATGATTCATTGAAATTTATATTTAGAAAAAAGTTCGATTATAAAAATTTTCGCCAAAAAAGCTTCTGTTTTTTTTTTTTGCTTATTTTTCTAATTTTATGAAAATTTGCTCATCTCAACAAGAAATAGCCATAAAATATTTCTAATGACAGCTAATTTTACAGTAGAAGTCTGTTATAAATTATTATTTCAAAAGAAATATAATTTTCTTTCAAAGATCGCTTGAAGAATTAATACACCCCTTGAGAGTAGCGACTACATTACGTTTACCAAATACGAATCGACGAATCCAGAAATATACATTCGAGAACTATTCGCAGTTACGTTCTAAGATTTGCATCTCTTTCGATATGTTTGCGTAAGATAAGCATTTTTTTGGCGATCATAACATAACATCATCTACGCCAAAAGTCCTCATCATTTTGGATAAAGGCCGGCTCAATAACAGTGTATAGGGCAATTTTGATCATATTTTGGTGGTTAAGCCAGTTAGTGGGTCGTTTTATGGACTAGCTTTAAAGAACTTTTGCGGGTCTATATTAAAAATCGGATCTTTTGTGTCAGCACGGTACGAATTATTGAAACGGGATTTGATTACTTGTAGGCACGCCTTCTAAGTTAAATTAATTTCCGCCCTTTGCGAAGAAAAATCAGACAATTTGGGAGGGAGGCGGAGAACGGGCTCTACAACTGTCATTTCTTTTCCTCCATAGAGCCTGGTGTTTGCCGCACAGCTCTCGAGAAATAATAAAGAAGAAAACCTCGCGCTTAAGTATTCTTGACGAAGGAAGTTTTCGCAATAATTCATTCAAGGTATTCGTTATATAGCCTTGCTTTGATTCGAAATTAATTTCTTCTGATCTCTCTTCTGATCTTGGAAAAGACAAACTCCATGCATTTGAGATTTTTCAGTTTGTTATCTCTTTTCTTTTTTCTTTTCTAAATGCGACCAACCCCGCAAGGGGTAAAGAGAAGAAAATGGCTGCAAGTCCAAGCTAATCAAGTCTTACGCTTTTACCAACTGACTAGTCACTATAGCTACATCCAACTATGCTCTACGGCATTGAGATTTCTACCTGCCTATCAACATTGGCTTGGTAATCATGCTTCTTATCTACTTGCCTACTTTTTGCGAACAACCAACATGCACCAACGTCTGCGAAGCAGGAGATTTCGGAGTGGGACAATAATACTGTTAACATTACTGTTTGCTATTATTCACTAAGGAATATCGCAACTTATTTAGACATTCTCGGCAATGCTTTTCTTCAAAACTTTGCCTGAACTGTCAGGACTTCTTTACATTTAACAGGTAAAAATCGAAAATCTTCGTAATTCACTGTCTTTCTTACAATCAGCAGAAATCTGAAATTTGCGAACTTTTTACCAAATCCTTACACTAGGTACCAACTTTCTTTTTCTTCTTTTATATGTATTGGAAATGAATAGCTGCATACATATATATATATATATATATATATATTCCAACTGGCGGTCGTTCAACCATACCAATATATATGTGTTAGTGAACCAATATATATGTATTATCGATAAATTCGAAAGCCCAGCATCCATAAGGCCACACGAATGAATTATACAAACTGTGATGACCGTACACATAAATAGGGTCGTCAAATAAATGTTTTCCATTCAGCAAAATATGACCTCCATCCCACATGCACGAAACGTAATAAGTTTTAACAATTTCTGTACGCTGTACAACTACGTATGCGAATGCATTGCACATTCTGCAAATGACGGCAAGATTCAAGAAATAAGTTTTATTTATGGTTACTTTCGGAACCACAAGATGGATTATCCTATATAGCATAGAATATTTTCATATATGTATTGGATAAAAAGCAAATAAATTCTTTTTAAAAAGATTCGGCCAAAACTTGTTTTACTGCGCATAGGGCCTAAACTATTTTATATTTTTATGAACCAATTTTTATTACGAACGCCAGCTTGCAAATGTCGACTTGTTATACAATGACATTGAAACCTGTTTGAATAAAGTTGCGTGGGTTGATATTATAATGAATTATGAAATTGATTTTGATATCATAAGAAAATACGAAAAAAAAATAATATATTAATAAAGTAATATGTTGCTTTTGCACCTTATAATACATCGGTCAATAATTTCCGAGACTGAGCAAGAAAACCCTTTTCTTGCAAAATTCCACGTTATTCATAAACATGGTCTTTTTCAAAGGTAATGCAATCGGCTCAACGATTTTGTAACAATTCTATGTCTTTATTTTAAATCGATTTTGTTGAGATCCTCAAAATACGCTTCAGTTTTCACAATAATCTCATCATTTGGTCTAAATCTTATTCCCTGGACAATCCTTCTGGAGTTTACAAGCGCGTCGAGTAAGGCGTATGGAACAGCAATTCGAACTTGAATTTATGGGATTTCGCCAGTTCTTCGAAATACTATTACGTTGAAGTTTTTTTTCTTTTCATTGCGAGTTAACGCGTACCCTTAAGACAAAAGGCTTTCTTTATAAAACTTTCATGTTTCTTAATAAAGTGAATAGGTTTTCTTTTGATGTCTATGATGAATACCAACTATCTCTTGCAGCTTCACTTGTCGATTATCGAGAATAAGTTTCAAGGTTTTTATTATCCTTTACCATCCTTTTATGAGCGGGCATCGCAAACGATATCCATACGACATCGTTTGAAGAGAGTAAATCACCGCTAAACTACTGTTGTCGACAGAAACAAGTTGCCATAACACTTCTTAAGGCAATGCTGTGTTGGAATGAAATTTTTATTTATCTAAACACAAAGTTCAATCAAACCATGCAATCCGAGGTTTTTCATTCATCCTGAAAATGATAAAAGTAGCGTCACTAAATCACTACCACAGCACGTAAACAAATGATCGAAAGGACATAAAAATTTTGGCAAGTGTCGTCTTATCGTTCGCACTTTCTTAAAACAAGGTTCACTTTTCCTTAGAGAGGAGCTTTATATCAGTCCTGGGAATTATTGATCAACATATTAATTAATGGAATAGAACGTCCAGCTTTCACTTTCTGTCCAATTGAATTTAAACGTTACTTTTGGCTAATTAACCAATCACAACTAGCTAGCAGTGCATGTGAAAAATAAACGTACATAGAGTATAGGAGTGTCTACTCTAACTAAACAACTCATTCTCACATTGGCGTTAGTTATGGAAATACCAAAAACATATGAAAATTTCCAATCTTTTAATGCATATTGATAGAAACTGGTAACGATTAAGTTAAGCTGATTAACAAGAATAATAAACGAGTAAGCAAATTATACTCGGCAATGGCCGAATATTTTATTTTAAAAAAGAAAAAAAAAAAGGGAATTTTTGCTACTCTGCACTTTGTATCTTTTTGTAAACGTAATATGTGGTCATCTGGAAAATATACATGAAAACTTTGATCGTTGGATTTGTCTTTGGATAGTAATGAGTAAAAAACTCAATTTTGTTGCTTTTCGGAAGAAATGTACTTTCAATTTATATCATGCTGCAGGCATGTCCTCCGAGCGATTGGACCAAATTTCAATCAATCCGTGTGCGAGGAATTCCAAATTTGAAGACGATATTCTAACTTTGGCGAACGGGAGAATATCCACCATATGTGGACAGACGGACATGTCTTCGTCAATACAAAATATGGCATCGAGAATATGTAGACCTTGCAGGAGGAATCTCCTAAGCTTCCTTTTGAACTTAGCGTGACGGACGGACATGCCCACAACAGTACAGAATATGATACCGGTCAAAGATATTATATACACTTTAAAAGAATGTCTCATGCTTCCTTGCGCCTGTTGCAAACGTATGGTCAAAGTGATTATACCCCACACTTTGTACTCAAAAAGAATTTTGTTTTTTTTTTTTTTTTTTTTTTTTTTGATTGACTAATGAATCTAAATAAACTACAGCAATTTTTAAAAATAACTAACAGGAAAAATACAAATTCGTATTATTAATGAATTATTTAAGCAAAACATTAGATTCATTCAATAAACTGAAACTTGTTTTCAACCGCTGTGCACCGCGAAATATAAATCATTTGATTTATCAAATACTTTATTTATACTTTTTTAAATTTGTTATTTTGAATTCAGGTCGAAAAATTAGTTTAAATATTTTGAAATATTTTAAATTACTTTAATTTCCTTATTAAAATTTTGAATGATACAATAATAAACGGTTACTGGCTGAAATGTGAGCCATGACATTTGAAGTTGAATTTTTTTTTTTTGCTTTTTGCTTTTACAAAAGAATAATCCTCGGGGTTAGCATAGATCAAAATAGCTGACAATTTCAAATTCAATTATGGCTTATCTTAATTTTTGAGTGATTGTTTTACCAAAATCCTTTCTAAATACAAAATAAAAAAATACAAAAAAAAAAACAAAAACAAAATTCACTTTGGAACGAATTTCGCATATTCGCTACTTAAGCATATGTGAGCTTGCATAAGTTTGTAAAAAAGGTTTCTGTTCAGTTTTGTCTAGTGGTTCTAGTATTTTTATCTTTAAAACAATTACGATAAATATTTCGATCATATTTTAGATATATTTTGTGTTTTGGTCTATTAATTATTGACGACAAATTAAAAATTATTTTATTTTTTCCTTTAAGTTTTTGCAACAACTAAAGGATATATTATATTAATCAAATGTTTGCAACGTATTGAAATGTACGTCACGGAGTCCATAAAGTGTGCGTTTGTTATGTTAAACGAGCTTGAATAGCGGAATCAGCTCAGTCGTATTGGGCAGAGGAGCAAATTTGATTTAAAATTTTATTTTATCACTCTCGCCACTCTCGTCCAGGGGACTATCGACAGTTATTCAAAAAACACGATTTTGTTCTTTCATATACTGTGATTGACTTAAAAGCTTCATAGCTTCACTCTAAAACTTGACGTATCTTACTTTTTTCTTAATAAAATCTTAGAGTCACTTTCGAAGGTCATCGAAATTGAACCGGTCTCTCGTCTACCTCAATCTGCATATATTTATATCTAAGATTATATGTTCTTGAACACTAGAAAAGCCAGCATTCCATAAAAAATTAAATTTTCGATCTTTGAAAAGATGCTTGTAAAGCATGAATATTTTGATGTCCTATGGTTACATACAAAGACTTACTTTTGAATTTTTCTCTCGCCTACATATGATTTGCATCTACTTCTATCAGAACATGCCCAATGGGCATCCATTTCTCAGAAACTGTCACAATCACCACGCTTAAGATAGAAGGTTGAATTATGACCGGTATCTAGTGCTAAACAAATACGATCTACGATGTACGTTGGCAACGAAACAAATTCATTGAAACATTCAAGCGAGTCATTTATTCTAATGTGTATAAATTATGCAAAGGCTTTTGATGAAAACGCATGCAGATCTTCGGGTCACACAGGAAAGGGCACAATATGTTTACATCCACTAGTATAATAAACTCTTTTCCGTTATTCAGAAAAATGCAATACAAACATGGCAGGTGATCACAACCTTGGTCTGATATTCGAATCACGGGTTTTGTGGAAAGGATACGGTATTTTCTCTTTTGACAGTTGTTACGTTGGTAACATATACCCGCATGAATAGCCGAGCAGGTAAGAATCGCGGCTATCAAATCAGTGCTGGCGGATTCCAATCTCAAGTCCAGTAAAGTTTACTTTGATCGTAGCTGTAGTAACTCTGTCTATATACAGGAGGTTTGGTGGTAAAGGCTTAACACTTACAGATTGAGCACACAGAGACTAGATTGTGTTCACCACTTCCACTGTGTCTTTCTCTTTCGTTGACTTCTTTCTCACCGTTACCTTGTCACACGGATAGGGGACATAGCCCTTGAGTTATTGGTCATAAAATATGTATTTCTAGCCTTCCTCTTCTCGATCTCAATGCCAATCCTACACAAAAGTTTTACATTCAAAGCTGTTTGCTTTCATAATTTAAGGATTCGACTCTTCCTCATCACGCCAAACTGTCAGAATCCTTTGATAATAACAAATTGCACTCTACCTTTAATATGATCAACTTTTTAAAGCAATCTAAAGTTTCAGTTACATATCACTTTTCTAATTAATAATACTATTTGTTATTATTCTAAACAATTTAGCCAAAGAAATAAATTCCGAGGCTCAGGTGATTTTTCTGAAGAGAGTAAAAAACAAAACTACAATTTTGCAAAGATTGAAAATATTGAAAAATACTGAATATTTTTGAAAATCTCTGCTTCGATAATTTCCAAGTAATTAGTTCGCTAAACAACAAAGTTCGTCCTTGGAAGACAGTGCACACAAGTAACACCTAAAAGCAGGTATCTGGCAGATAAAGGATGGATGAAGTCTGTACACAACCAACACCTAAGCAGGGATTCGGCAAAATATCTGAAGTCTGCTTTAAATATCAATTCAATATCTCGATCTTTACAATTAATTCCTAGTCAGAAATGTCTGCCTGCAAAGCGTTCGATAGAATGGAATTAGTGTAGCGTATAACTATTGTGTAAAGAGATAATAATATTGTCGTTTATACCATAAAATTAAATTATTATTAGATTTTTTGTATTTTTTGTATTTTTTTTTTTTTTTTTTCAAAACTAGAACATCGATTTTTTCTTCTTTTTTGTTTTTTAAAGTTTATTTTTATAATTTGAAATTTTTTATTACACACCGCCACCACACCACTTGCTCCAAAAAAAAAGAAAAAAGACAATGAATTATTTTTGAACTAAAATTGAAACCTTAACACTACTAACACTTTATGCAATATTAGTTTCCAAGAGAGTGGGTTAGTTAATAAAATAAATATAATGCAAAAATAATAACAATAATAGCAACAAATTATCAAGCGAAACCCGTAGCCGTAAGATTTGAACCCACACGTTTTTTTTTGTTTTTTTTGTTTATTTTTACGAAACCATTGGAGGTTAAGCTTTGAAAATTATTTAATATTCTCGAGTGTGTTTGTGTGTGTGTGTTCCTGCGTTTAAAAGGGTTTTTGTTTTTGCTTGCGGAGATTAGTGTTTGCTGTTGTTGGTGGGTGTTTCTTTATCAATTTACATTTTAAATTAGCGTTTGTTTTTAACGCTTTCCTGTTAGTTTAAACAAAAAAAAAAAAACAGAATTACGTGGGTATTTTTCCATTTTTAATTCATTTCGTGCTCCTATGTAGCGAAGAGCGTTCGGTTTTTTTTATATATGTATTATTAATTTATTTTATTATTGACGTTAAAATCATCGTTTAAGTCATGTATTTTTGTATTGAATTTATCTTAAGCTCGTATTATAAATTAAAAATATTGAAATTTTGCTTGCTTCCACTCCAAACATCCGGTTATATATTGTTTCATTGATGTTCATGGGTTTCTATAAATAATTAATTAGAAAGCTCTTTTGTTCCTCTTAATCATGAATGAATATTTACATAATTAAACCTACCTGCACTACGCTAATATTCATTAACTTACTACCTAAATTATGGGTTTGTTTTTGTTCAAAACGATCTAATCGGAAATTGTGATGAAAAATGTGAATATTCCACATCGAATGCATTCTTCGCAAGATAAGCGAATTAATTCTATCCGAAAATGATGTCAGAACATTGTATTCACTTCGGGGCAAGATCTGGTTATCGAACATTTGGGTGTCAAGTTTTTAAGAGGTTAGTGTTCATGCACGCCTATCGGTCATCTAGCTTTCATTCGTTTAACTATACAAAGTAACAACTTTGCGGGTAACTAGTTTCCTACTTTCCTTTTTTATAGCCATCACCGAAGGTTGAGGGGTACATTCATTTTGTCAAAACGGCTGCAGCGGCTAGAAGGATGCTACAGAGACGCTACAAAGTTTATATATTCTTGATAGAATGAAATTCTAAATCGATTTGACCATGTCCGTCTGTCCGTCTGTGTAATGTCTGTTGTAAATATTCCCCTGGCCGCAAAAATGAAGCTATTGACTGAAAAACGTTGGAAGCTCTTGCACGCAGGTTGATAGAGAAAATAGGTCAAATCGGTCGAAGCACCCCGTAACCTAAGAACATCTGCGATATTCAAAAGGAATAAAAAATTGGTTTTTTATTCAGTACTCATAAACTACCACAGGTAAAGCTACAAGAATTTGAATGTGTATTCCATGGGCAGTGCTTCAGTATCTGTACAAAAACGAGAATAATTGAAAACGCCTCCTCAATATTTAATGTCATTTTCAATACCTTTAAAATACGCAAAAGCAAGCTTCAAATATCCTTTAAAGTATACAAATTCGCGATCAGTTTCAAATTCGAAATGCATCTAAGCATGTGCGTCTGTATGTCTGTACATCCGTCCGTCTACCCAACTATGTAGGATATGTAATAGATATTCTCCCGTTCGCAATAACGAAGACATCGTCTAGAAATTGTCAAAAGATTTAGATAACGATCTAAATCGGTTAAAGAGCACGCCTACAACGTCCACCCCTCTATGCAACAAAAAATGTGAACTCCTATGCTTTTCGTTTTTTTTTTTCACTTATTACTCATAAAGTACAATAGCAAACAGTTTGAAAGTCTTAGTTCTAGGTCTTAGGTTCTGAACTGGACAAGCATTCGCATTTATTTCCGCTTGCTGACGACCGATAAGTCTGGAAATACTCGTGTTCCTGGCGATTATAAGAACACGTAATACCTTCTAAACATACGTATTACAGGATTTTTAATAAATATTATAAATACTCCAGTATTTATATATATTTTATTCCAAAACACATTCGAACTTTCAATGCTTTCACTGTTGTGGGAGAACACGCAGGGGGAGCAAAGACTTTCATTCAAATTTAATGCAATTTTGTTCCCAACAGAGAATAATGAACCCGTGTAGTAAGTTCGACTCACTATCATTATACGTTTTCCATAATGATAGGAAAAGGTGCCGTCTAGAGTTAGTGTAACACCTCTTAATAATACGCGTTACCTTTCAGCATTCCATTCTAATTGTAGTGTTTAGATGTTATTGTATAGCGCAAACTTGGAATTTTTCGTTGCCTGAAGCTGACAAAATTCCAAGCTTTACCGCACGCAACGCACCATAAAGACTTTGTTTGCGCTTTAATTAAAAAAATTGTAATATCTTAACGGCAGAGGAGATATATATTTATCATAAGCTCTTTACATCATCATATTTTAAATATAATAAAAAGTATCTAGAAAATGTATTATTCAGCGTATAATCTCCTGCTTAAGATTGTTTGTTATCTCATAGAACAAGATCAAGATTCATTTCCTTATTTGCCAATGCCAAACGATGAGGTAAAAAGTTTAAATATATAAATAAACTGTTCGTTTTTTTCATTTTTCGATTATCGATAATAAACATAAAATACTCGCTAGTGTGACGATAATATCCGTACAAGTTTGAAAAAAATGAGAAACATATCTAAAGACTTCCTTTAACTTGTGACATTCGAAAGGTAAATTTATTTAAGAGTATTATTGAATACATTGGCGCGTCTTGGAAAACGAGTAAGTCTCCAAAAAATATTTCGAAATTAAAGTCCAGCATAAATTCATGCTGAATTTTGTTTTTTTTTTTTGTATTCGTTTATAGCCAAAAAACAACTCCGTGTATCACTAAGAAACTTAACATTCATTGTCCACCGCTTTAATGAAAGTTGTTGTATCTCTGACCAACCTGCGAACATGAAAAGAGACCTAAAACATCTGCTATGGGTGCAAACGTAAAAAAAGAAAAAAGTTCAGAATAACAGGCTGTTCAAGGGGGGTTTTGACGTTACCTTAGATGCCGGATTCAACTCCGATTTGTAAATTGTTTGATGTGTTGGTAAATACGTAAAATGAGAATTGAATGAGTTTGAGTCCAAAAACGATGCTTTCTTTCTCTTCGAAACAATTTCAAAAACCCTAGACCATGGATTTCAATTTCACTGAAATAAAAATCCGACAGCTTTATTTTTCAAAACAGACAACCGGTGACATATATAGTTATATTTCACCAAAGCTGCCACAATTTCAATTTTTAGGCATTAACATCTGCCTGTAAAATTCTTCACTAAGCATTATCAACGAAATAAAGGACAGAAACCAAGAATCTGACCAAATCGTTTGAAGAGAAGAAGGCGAATGAAACAAGTAAGCGAGGTTAGTTAGTTAGTTTCTGAATCCATGGGAGAGGATTGCAAAATCTTGGTTTGTATCAATTCATATACACTTAGTCTTCTTTTTCTTCTTCTTCTTGAATATTCATACAGCGAGTCAATAATAGATGATTCGCCGCGTTACCAAAAAAAGTAGACCAGTCGTCACTTCAAATTTAGCATAAACATTTATCAAAGCCTTCTGGGTGTTAGCCGTAAAAATTATGTTTATTCGTTAATTGAAGCGCCTACAGTCAACTGATAAGTTTATTTTAAAGAGAATTCCAACACATTCGCCGTCAGAGAAATAAAAATAACATTTTGTAAGCATTCACTTAAGACTAGTTTTAATGGAAGGAATTTCTCCTTTTACAACTTTATGAAAGCTTGTCCTTGATTAGCTGTAATTAAGTTTTTATGTAAAGAATAAGGAAAGAAGATAAAGAATATCTTCATATCCTTCTTAAGTTCTTTTATCTAAAATACCTGTAGCCTAGGGACATGAACTAAAGCACTTAAGAAACGTATATTGGCTATGAGACGAATATTCGATAGCCGCCATCTTTCAAAGAATACGTAAAGTAATTTGTTAATTATGAGCGCATTAGTTGATCGATCGGCTTTTTAGTTTTCATCCTTTTTTATAAAATTTCAGGTTACATTTTCCTATAGGTCGTATTGATTTGCCTATTCTAGAAGTATATGAGGACAAACTACGTCTTAGAGGTTTCATATTTTTAACTCAATTTTGTGAACATGAGCATTGCATACATATTTTTATGGGGGATGTGTCTGGGTGTTACAAAATTAAAGACAAGTACAGCATATCTTCGTATGCGATTGCCATTGGATGGTGGATATAAAAATATATCATATAAGCAAATTAAGTTTTAAGAAATCTGTCTATTTTTATGTTACTTGTCTGACTGAATGTCTTGTGGCTGCTTGTCTCTCCATCTATCTATCTATTCGACTAATGTGATATATAATACAGAATATTAGCCAAGGCAATTAAATGTATTATTTATGTATATGTGTTACAATAACAGCAACAGCAACAGCAACAGCAACATCACCAACAACAACAACAACAACAATAATCATAATAATACTAACGATAATAACAACAAATTCATGACATTTTATACTTAACAGAAAAACTTGTTCAAATTGTGGTTAGTTATAGTATTTGTTGTAATTGTTGCTGCTGTTGTTGTTGTTGCTGTTGTTGTTATTATTGTTATTATTGTAAAACATACATTTTTCTTAATAAAAATGAACAATTTTTTTTCACCACATGTGTTGGCCATAATTTAACATGTGTCTATCACATTTAATTTATTTCCTTTTACTTGATTTCTGTACGATTTATTTAATGAATTCTTTTTTCAAATATTTTTTTCCATTAATTTTTTAAAATTTTGCATACGCAAGCAGTAACTTGTTTTTGTGTTCATTTCTTTCTCGCAACTTTAATTTTTTATTATTTTTTAGTCATAACTGTAAAAAAAAATGTTTGTGGGCGCTTTTAACAGACAGCTTGTCTCTGCCTGACTTTGTGGTTATTTGAGAATGGAAATGCAAAACCGGGTTGGAATACGAAGCAAAAGCAAAAGAAAAACACAGAAAAACACAGAAAAACAAAAAAAAAAAAAAAAAAAAAAACCAAAGTTACAAACGAGAGAAATATAAGCTATCGTTTAAAAAAATAAATTTTATGACACAACCGTACCAAACATGTGTTTATAATGAGTTTCCTTCAAAGCGAATAAGATCGTTATCCATATGAGCGCAAGAGAATACTTTGTTTCGCGGTAAATTATGTTACGGAAAAGATTAACTGGAAAAGCAGATGATTTTCTTATGCATTTCGAAAATGTAAACTATTATTTCGGACGCGACAAACTTGTACTTAAAATATTTCAAAGAATAATAAGCACAAGAAGAATGGAAGCCCTGCATGCCTATCTTATCAGTTTAAAAAAAATCCTAATTAAAATTAATATCTGCCTATAAGCCGAAGCCTGCAACTATTACTAGAATTCTCGCCTGGTTTTCGAAGCTAGCATTTCTCTAACCCAAGGGAAACAAGTTTATATCAAAATTTGCTTCGGTTTCTTGACTTAAAACTATAGACATAAAGTTCTAGTTTTTCCTGCTGGTTCTTGTGATCTTGAAAATGGAAAACGGTTAATGGGGGGAATGCTTATTATGGATTCCTATCAAACCCAACTTGATTAAATTACTATATCTCCATTTATGATTGGGTATAAAATCCCTAAAATTATATTCATGCTTCAAGAAAGGAAGGGGGTGTAAAGACGAATCATTGCTTTAATGCACTTGTGAAGTGACTATAGCGAAGTTAACATTTATAATATATGACTAAAACTACTTGAAAGCTTATCGGTATTGCTAACGTAGTAGTAAGTGGTGATATGCCCATTCATTTTTCAATGATTTATGAATTCAACTTGTTTGAAAGTCACCCCTTTCTAATTAATCGCAGAAAGTAGTTCTCACAACAATTGCCTTAATTTTCTTATTAACAGTCAGTGCGCATTATAATTATAACCTCATCCTCAATGATGATAAAAGTTGCATATATACAATGAACGTAAAATCAACATCAATCACGAAAAGTGCATTAAAGAGCTATCCTCCTACACATGGGCAACAGGATATTTCTTAAAGAGTATAAGTTTGTATACTTTATTACATCTACGTATGCATTGTTTTATGTGCATCGATATCTAATGGGAATTGGAATACAACAACATACATTACAACAATATTTCTTCGGTTCTCTAGCAATGTATTCTTTTAACAGATTTTCTGTTCCATTTTCGGCAGTATAAGTAAATTTTCCGGACGCTGCCAAATAAAATGGCAAAACTCTCAAAATCTTATAGCAAAAATATGTCGAGCACTTTCATGTGAGAGTAATTTCAGACCAAGTCAGAAGTACTCGATCTGATAATAAAAAAATATCTTTACTTGTTAATTGGGTTTCCTCTCAGCCTTATGTGCCTTTTAAGTTCCAAAACTTCTTCATAATAGCCATCAACGTTTAAATACTCGCCCTTTGTTGCTGGCAAAGTTTTTGCAACCAAACCATTTTTCGGGCTTCAAAAGAGGAAGGAATCGGAGGGATTAAACCAGGCGAATAGGGACTGTTAGGACGCAAATTGAACGAATTTGAACTGGTAGCGGATGTGTGCCCTGTTTTTTGCCACAACGTAGCAACACTTTCTTGCACAGTAAGTTCGGCTAATGCTTGAAAGCTATGCGTCTTTCCTTGACATCAATGACAATGATTTCACCACAATCCCAAAGAAATTCGGATAACAACTTCGCCAATGGATAGAACCGTCTTTATCATCCTCGTGGCCCATGCTCATATGTCAGTTCGTAGTTTTAAAGTAAAGTAAAGTAACGAGCCCATGTGCGTCTTTCTCAAATTTATTGAAGTCAATTGAAATTTCACACAAAAGCGGTTTGAAAAACACTCATATTTTCCGTTAACCCGTTCCCTTTATATGAATAAAGTAAATTTTTCCATTTTCATTCTAATTTCCTTTCTCACATAAACAAAGGTGTTTACGTGTTTCTCTTGAATTTCGTCACTTTTTTTTATTTCCTCTTTTAATTCGTTTAATTAATCAAATTAAAACGGGGGGTGAATTGTGTTTGCGAATTAAAGTCTGCAATCGCTTTTGCTGTTTGCTTATTTACAAATAAATACATACATATAAAAAAATAATAAAAAAAAACCACAACGCCCCCCAAAGCGATTATAGAGAAAATAACAACATAGAAACAATACAGATAATATTTAAATATTATGTTTATGTAAATTAGCGACAAAACGTTTCACTTTTAAATTATACTTTCGAAACCAATTTGTACAATAGAATGCTACTATGTAAATTTGCGCCATACATGTGTGTCTCTGTTATATTAGCTTACAAAAAAAACATATACTTTTTTGAAATAAATTAAAAGAATTTAGAAATTAAAAAAAATAAAAAAATTTCTCTTTTATTAATTTAAAATTTTATAAAATTAATAAAAACAAAGAAAGTGTACCATCAATCCCCCCTATAAATCCTCTATAAAATCGGGTCAATAAATGATTTATGTCTTTAGATTTGATAACGAAAGAAAGCTCGACAAATCGAAGAACAGATACAAATTTTTTACTTTTCAGATTACTTGTTCTCACTTAAAATTTTAGCTTATGTAAGCCAGCCTTTAATCCCAAATATTGTGTAATTCCGGCAAACCTTACTGCAGCTCAATTCCGTGTATGGGAATAAACAAAAAATTTAATAAAAAAAACTCGAAATGCAAATATTCTCTCTTAGAGAGATAGTCTATCGATTCTCTTACTTTCATTACTTTGTCTGTCCGTCTTAACAGTTGTGTAAATATGAAATCGGATTTTTATGTGGAAAATATACGTGTATTATGTGAAAGTGACTAAAAATATTTTATTTGAAGCGTTGCTTATCGCTTGCTACACATTTATCTCATCTCTCTAACGATTTATGAACGCTGCAGCTTTCTTCCCTTTTGCCACAAATCTTTGTTCGGGTTATTGGTCGCGTGGTTCAAACGTGTCGCTAAACGGTTTTGCGATATGGATAGACAGACGGATGGCATGTACTGCTTTTTTTATATTCTTTGTATCCGTTTCTTGAGGAAACTGTTTAAATCGCTTAGTAGTTGTTACCTGCGTCCGATATTAAGCACTTTACCAGACTGAGTAAATTTCGGTTTCGTATTTACGTACCTGGTAGTGTCACTCTTAAAATCACACAAAAGCTGTTTAGTCTCACCATATCCAACATATCCTACACCACTCTTCCTATAACGATCTTATATGGTAAGTGGTCGAAAAGCCAGTCCGATTCGAACTATTTTAAATAGCATTCGTCCTTGAATCAAAAAACGACAGTGGACCAAATTCTATCAAAATATCTTGAAAATTGCGATCTGTAGGTTAAAGAAAACAAGACGGACAAACGGACAGATGAGTGATTCTGAATCGGTCGGTATAATATAAGAGGCGTCTATCTCAAGTCCTTCTGTATGGTGCGTATATTCACACTAACTCTCCTATAAGAGCTGTGAGGTCTGAAAGTGCGAAAAAAATTTCATTTGGAATTTTGTTTAATTGAATTTAACTTTTTTTCAAGAAATCAAGCCATCATCTGCCAACCACGACGAAAGTGAATTTGGTTATTTAACGTCTGCCTTTGTAAATCTCTTTATAACCGCGTGAACTGATATCCACTTAGCCACACTTTTCTAGCTAAAAATTGCATCTAACTTCATAAGAATGCTTTTATAACACAAGTCATTTTTCGTAACCACATTTCACTGTGCACTTGTGTTGTACGGTACTGTCTGTTGACTGAAATTCCATCAAGCAGCAAAATAAACCAGTACAGGGGAAAATCGAACAGCAAAAAAGCGTATTTGCTTGTAAAATGAACAATTTTCTTAGACATCCTGTAGTCCATCTTTTTGTTGTCAAATTATTTTTTAACTGAACAGTTGAGCTTATATATATATATATATTTGTTATATTCCAAATTAGCTCGCGGTGACGAAGAGAGCAAATTTGAAATGCTAGCAAACACTGCTGATGGAAGCAGGAATGCTATTGGCACGTTTTTGGTTGTCTAAAAAGTATTGAGCCCAGAGACAAAAACATTCGTAATTTGTCTTAAATGCCAAAGTTTTTGAATGTACATTCATACATATACAATAACAATATAAGAGTTTTGTTCTCTTCTTCTTGTGTTGAAGTTCATTAACTCATTGTTTTTGCTTGCGAAACCTCTCAAGTGCCAAGCGATATTCTTTGCTTTAAACGTGTCTACACGCGTTCAAGGAAAGTGTAGTACTTTGATGTATGCATGGAGGTTACGCCCCAAATCAGAGAATATCACAACTTTTGCTTCTTTCTAATTGTTGTAAAAACATAAATTTTCTAAGACGGAACGTTTTAGTTGGAGCAACATTTTCTTGATTAGAGGACTTTTTCATTTAGTCAGTCATGTATTGTATTAATTTTTTAAAGTTATTTACTGCAAATTAAAAACTAAAATATTAGCATATGCAAATTTTCATGTGCATACATCATATGAACATACATACGTATATATAACATGTCGAGTGCAAATTGTCTTTGCATAATAACTTTTTTTTTTTCTTCTTTTTATGCGCACAAATATATATTTAACAAAATTTATCTTTTTAGCACACCGTACACGAATTTTGTGTAGGTTTTAGTTTTAGATTTTTCTTTTATTTTTTATTAATATATTTTTTAACACTTGTGCCACACACATGAAAAAATTTTAAGCATTTTGTTCGAGTTAACTTTTCATTTCATTTCATTTATATTTATTTAAAAGCATTCAAAAAATAAAACCTTTAATTAAATGCGTCAAAATATCTGACACTTTAACTATTTCACTCAAGAGATATATAAATTATTTATTCTTTTTATCAAAAAATATATTTATAAAAAAAAAAAAAATGCATAATACATATGCGCATATATGTACACATAGACTTCAATATATTATTAGCGTACACTTGTTCTTGTTGCTGCGCGCGCTAGTGTTAAAAAAAGCAACAAAAAAAAAACCGAAACCTGTTTATTTTTATTGTCATGTCGTGTCAGAGAGTCAACGTTACGGTTTTGATTTGTTTTCAGCTTATGAGCTATGAGTGAAGATTTTACTTTTGAAGGATGCGAATTAATGTGGGCGTTACCTAAAGCGATTGACTGGTTTCTAGGTTCTTCTTCGTCTTTCTCTTTGCTTTTGCGTTTTTTTTCTTTTTGTTTTTCTCTTCATTTACTTTACAACTTTTATCAATGAAATATTTTTCATTAAATATTTTACTTGTTGTAAAATTAATTATAATTTAATTGATTTTGAGCAATTAAAATGGAGAAACAATCATCTAAGTGAGTTGCCATATTGGACATGGCGGTATTTGTGGTTACGAAAAGGCAGAAGAACTGGTTCTTTCCTGTTCTCTTGTTATGGTATAGTCATAAGGTGTACGTACTACTGGAATCGGGTTACATTCTTTAATCGAAAGCCATAATTATGACTTCATGCTTGGCTATTGAAACCCTTATGGCTTTGCGATGATATTGGAGAGGGGCAAAAAAAAAAACATTGCTAACCGCAATATCTTTCACTGGGGGTTCGGGCATTGCAATGAACTGAGTCTTCTGAGTCTCTTCGGTGTCGATAGTACAGGAGTCTATCAGTCACGTATACCATCGAAATCACACTATATTCTCATAAAACAAGGCTTTGATTTATGGCAGAGAAACTAATGCATTGTTATTTCTTTCTATTGTAGCGACAGTGCGGGAATAAGCTTTGCATTCATTGTCTGTTTGCTACACTTGTAGCTTCTTTTTATTATTATTATTGTTTGGACCAAAGAAGTAGATTCTAGGCTAGGCAGCTAAGACTATTAGTTCGTCTTTTTTTAAAAGTACACTATTATTGATATTAAGTTGCCGAGGTATTTTCAAGATACCCACGGGGTTAAATGATCCGAAAAGCAATTGCCGAAAATTGGAAAAGCTTTGGCATTCACAAAGTGTGTGTTTAATCGCATGATGAATATGTCCACAATCGCAGATCGGGGAAGTGGCTGTCTTAAAAATCCCCTAATGTATGTCCCCAAAGGTATGTCCAAGTCGAAATCTTACCAACGATATGATCTTGATTTTCCGAACGTGCGAGTAGTGTGGATGGTAGTATTGTCGATTTTTTTATTGATCATTTTTAATTTTCATTCTCAAATACTTTTGAAGTTTCTTTTTAACAAGAATCTTGGGATGAAACATATCTTCAAATCAATTTTGATGTTTTCACTAAGAGCGTACGCGAAGGGCCCGATTTAAATTAAACTTAATATTCGTTTCGCTTCAGTCAAAAAAAAAGTTTACGCCAGAGCAGATTTGTGATTTTCAATCATCTGATAAATATACGAGAGGAGTACAAGCGAAGCAACTAACTTAGTATACATCATTTTCTAAGAGTAGATATGTAAAGTTACGACTTGTGGTAATATATTCATATAAATATCTACACTTTTGTTTTTTCCCTGTTATGCATGCGAATAATTGCTTCGTTTGTTGTAATTAAAAAGATGTGTATCGCAAAGACAAGGTGATGATATAAGCAACAAAGTTAATGAAGGAATAAACAATTTTCGCAAAGTTTAATGTAGAAAAACATGTTGCGGATACATGATTGCCTTTGAAAGTACTTATTAAATATAAAAATATATAAAAAGTAAAAGATAAAAATATGATTTATATATCACTTTGCAGACTTTTATTTAATAAGTTATTACCGCTAAAAAAAAAGTCAGCAACTTATGTTATGTTATGTTAGAGGAAATCATGGCTATCTGTTATCGTTGTTTGCATATCTGTTTTAAAAGGAAGATCCTAACAGAAAATTTACTACATTTCAAGTCAGTTCATGTTATGTTACTTGTATTACCATTTCTGTATGTAGTACATATATATAAAAAAGCAAAGCATTATATTATTTGTGGATGAGTAATTTGGCCGATTGCAGCTACTTTTACGCAGAATTCTCGGATTCTCTCGGTAGATATTTTACTACATTCAAGTGAGTTCATGTTATGCTACGCTGGTGTATGCGCTATTTTAAATATGGAACGATGACAACCTAGTTACCCTATTATTCATGCATATATATCTATACGTATTTAGCAAAAAATCGTTCCTGTATATCTGTCAATTTTGAGTCTTTTATGCAAGTCGCCGCTTAGTCAATAACATACAGATTATGTCCGATCTCTAAAGCTTCTTTCTGGGTGCTGCATAAAAGAACGAAATCTTATGATTCTTTAATATTGGGTAGGCGTGGCCAATTTTTTCCAATTTAGTGTAGGTTTTGCAGGACCACCCATAGAATATGAATCCGAATTTTGTTGTTGCATCTGTTGTTTTTTATAAGTAACGGGAAAAAAAGGAAATTTCTTTTATTTTTGAAAATAGATGTCTGTCTTAGGTCTAGTTGTCCTTTGACTGATTTGGCTTAGTTTCAGTACCAACCTGCATGTATTCCAATCCTTGAGCCAAATTTGAAAACGGTTTACATTTTTTCCGGCCGGGAGAATGTTAACCACTCATAGACAGATAGACATACTTACACTTCATAAACTTGCTGTTAGTGTTCAGCTCGGGCTGAATATAAATTCCTTTTCGTCTATCTGATACAAGCTGATTACGGCCTCTTTGCAAATTCAATTTGCACTCTTTTGAATTATCTGTATATCTCTCTATTTTCGGTTTATAAATTTCAACCAACTGCCAGTCTCATTAGGGAGACTTGCAAAGATTTAAAATGAATAGCTATAGAATAACCATTCTCTCTAATGTATCTAAGCAAATAAATTTCGTTAACATATTAAATGCTCATTTTTATACCCAACATTGTTTGCGGTACAAGAGTGTTGTTCGATTCTACAGGCGTGTGCAACACCCAGGAGGTTTTGAGATAGACTCAGCTATTATTATAACGCAATAACATTGTCTGTCCGTCAGTCCACCTTGTTTTCTTCTTTCTATAGGTTGCTATTTTCGAGATATTTTGATAAATTTTTTTTCCAAAGTCCAGATATAAATAACTGCAAGAGGATGTAGGGTATTTAATGATGCACCGTATTGCCCTACTATGGTTTTACTTCTTATTATTCCCCTCCTGGGAATATGGATAAATAAATATATTTTTCACTCTTTACGACGCATGCATATGGTTTTCATTAATTTTCTATATCGAGAACTTTTTTCGATTGCTTGCAGTTTTTATCAATTAAAAGTGCATGTAAAATATTTCATAAAAATATTTTAATAATAATGTTACAACGATTGAAAATGTTTGTTTTTCGAGTAAAACCGTAAATAAATTGTCAACATTAGAAGTGAAATAGAAGAAAAAATAAATAAATACAAATAAAACACATAAAAATATAATTCAGTGTAAGAAATAAATTTGCATAAACAAACACCTGCATGTTAATTGCCACAATCAACCAACACATTCAATAAATTCATAAAAGTTTTTCTCCTTCTTTTTTCCATTTCATAACACTAACACTAACTATTAGGACGCTACTGCACATTTATGTAGTTTGGGTGTACGCTGGTAGTTCAAATATAAAAATACAAACAAAAAAAAAAAAAATAAAAAAACTTTAATATGCAATTGTTCATAATTTATTACAATAGTCAAGCAAAGCAATTGTAAATGATCCAGAAACACCTCTTGTTTGTTTTAATATTTCATTCCATTTATTTGTACGATTTTAATCGTTTTTATTTGAACTGAAGCATATAAAATGATAATTTATTTCATATAAATTGTTATAGAAAGCAGCGAAAAAAAATAAAAAACCAAACTACACCATAAACAAATGAAAATTATTTAAAATGTCATATCGCCTGCAAGTAGGAAACATTAGTTAGGTTTCTCACTGTCAATGCGTAAAGTACTATAGCATTTAAGAAAAACTGTAGACGGATTTTTACCAAAAAAAAAAATTAAAAAAAGGAGATTTCTTTAATTGAAAAATTTTATAAAAAGTTTTAAAAACTATTTTAAAAAATTTAAAAAAAAATATAAAACATTTAAAAAAGATTTTTTTAAACCAAATTTTAAAAATTCTTTAAAAGTTTCCCAGTTGAGGTTTCTTAAAGACTAAAAAAAAAAATAAAAAGACAAGAATTAGATCAATATTCTTCTTAGGGCGACCTTTCCCCACCCTTGCTCGCACTGATAACGAAAAAAATGTTGGCATACTCTCCCTCCTAAGAAGTAGCTCTAGGTTCAAAAAGGGACTTCTTTTATTTACCATTGAGGAGAGATAGATGTATCATCTCTGATCTGTCTTTCCGTCCGTCAGACGTGTAAATCAAAGATATCGTAAGGTCTGCACATAATGTTGACTAGCTTAGTATTGTGATCCTTGTTGGTCCCTCCGTCTCCGTCCGCCGTTTACATGTACTGCCTGTTCACCGTCGCTCGAAAATCTGGTAATATCTGGTAATTTGTTAGTTTGAACTTTTGGGCATTAAAGAATCGTCTTAAGACGAATATAAGTTTCTTATGGGCTTGCACATTATTTACTACCGAAATAGCTTTTGAATTTCGTGCTTTAAAAATAGCACTACAAGGAGTATTCAATATGCCATATGAATTAATATGTCTGTCCATCCGTCCGTTCATATTTTTCGAATCATTTTTGCCAAATCTGGCATAAACGCTGACAAGTTACATAACTTGATCAAGTTGTCGCTATTTAATTTCTAGAAAAAACCTAACAAAGCCGCAAATTTTACACATAATTTCATCAATAGCTTAGAAATTGTAGTGGATATCAGTTTGAAGTTAGAAAGAATGTTTATCAAAGTCTTACAAAAACCCAAACAAAACATCCCCAAAGAATCGATTGTCCTCCTCACTCGCACTATTACCTTTAAATGATCACTTAAGGTTAAGCAGCATTACCGTAGGAATGTAATGAACGCGAATGTAGCACAATGATGTGGCCTTAATCCATGAATGAATGCGATAAATTTTAATTTCATATTGCATTTTTGAGACTTTGTGGAATCTTAACAAGGAAGCTTAACAATTTTACCCACCTGATTAGAAGCAAGTACAAACATATATATATATTTTAAACTGCTGTGTTCATAGCGCTGCTACTATTGGATTTTGAAATTGAATGTTTTTGTCGACCGAAGAATTCGTATTGGATTCAGTTTGAGACGTTAAATTACTTATACAAACACATTAGGTATGTTCAGAGAGCACGGTGGGGAACCAGCGACGTTATCAAACCGTTGAAAAAGATCGGGGCCATATTTCAGATACTGCTTCAGTTGTTCGTCTGTGTTCCAGCAGAAATCAGTATTCGTCTGATTAACGATTAAAAACCTCCTTGCGATAATCATTTAAGTCCATGAAATTTATTAAGGAGAGTACGCTGACTTTTAAAGACCATGCTAGCAAAGCCGCTCTGATATACTAACTAACAAATGAAATAGCATAAGAGCTCTGTCGGATTTTAACCACCGTTGTACCAAATTAACAAAAAAAGCTAACATTGGTATTTGGATCATACGTATTTGTAATGCAAAGGCTCCCCTAAATTTTTCAACACGATACTATGGCTTATAGAGAGAGGTACGTAAAAGAAAAATTAGATAGGGATACCTATAGTATAGGGAAACCTTCAACAGTGCTAAGTTCAGTCAGATGGCCATCTGCCTGTTTTGCTAGCCATAAAAATTAAATGAAAAATTTGCCTAGAGAGACAAATTTGATCTTCAAATTCTTTCTCTCTCTCTTTCTCTCCGTAGCCTTAAGAAAATCATCTCAATGACTTCATAGAAAATTCTCTAAGAAGAAATTCATATCAAAATCTATTCTGCACAACGGTGTTATAATCCTTCTATGCTTTTGTGCTTTCAATATGTTATAGTAATCATCTTATATAATGGAACATGTATGGCCAACACAGCCATAAATTTAACAGTCATATTTAATACTTAATATGAAACTTACCCCCCTATCTTGTTACGTAAGGAAAGCAGACGTATGCATATAAGCCACACTCGAAAATATTAACTTTGAGAAATTTTGACCTGAGTAGCAGCCTTAGTATTTTATGGATTGCTTGCTAATATTTCTGATGAAATTTATAATTTATAGTTTGGAAATGTGTTGAACACCCACTAACATGAAGCAACAAAAGGTCGTTCAACAATATCTTGTTTTATATTTTGTACTGTACATATTGTATATCTATCTATTCGCTGCTTCTCCTTTATTAACTTTCTTTGTATTCCTGTTTTTCTTAAACGATAAACATTATTTTCTCGCCCACTCATTCGATAATTCTTTCCTTTTTATATTTATTTTTAGTATATGTAATAAACACTATCTACACCCATAAAATTTATATTATACACTCTCCCATGTAGATACGTAAGCTTTAACATACGTTAAGTGAATACAAAAATAGTGAATTGGTCGCTTGTTAGACGTCACACATCAGTATGTTATCACTCATAAGGCACCTACACACAGTTTATTTTCTTACCGTTTCGGATGATGATGATAATGATGTTGACGATGATGCGCCTAAACTTTCATTAAACAATTCATCCGTAATAGATATATATATAAAAGATGACGTACTTTTCGAGACGCATATTAAGAATTTCTAATGTTTATTAAACCTAACATTTCTTTCTTTTATTTTTTATTATTACGTACGTACGACTGGCATTGGCAGCATATATACGTTTAACTTGACGCTATCTGTTTTAAACAGTTCATGAATTAAAGGGATTACTGACCCATCTGTTAAATACCTATATCTAAACGACATTTCAACTAAGGCGGAGATTTTGTGCTTACTAAAGAGCGAAAAGTTTCCTAAGAAAAACTGAAACATATTTTTACGATGTTTTAACTCCCAAACATAGCAAGGGGAAACGAAATGTGTAGCTTCTTGCATTACTCACCGTTTGTCTTTAAAGATCCGCAAACCCCTTCCACGGAACAATTATCCTTCCGAAGTAATTTAGTAAGTTTCGTCGCAAAATGTTCAAAAGACTCATCACTCTCGTGCGCTACTTGGATTTAATTTAGTCTCACCCCTATGAAAATCGGACATATTCCCAACGTCAAACTTTCAACTTTTTCGAAGCCTTTTAAAAAATTCCCATACATCTTACTTTTGCAATTTATTCCACATCCATTGCGGGATTGTTGTTTTTTCTGCTTTGTCCGAAATTAACATTTTCATTTACAATTGCAATTATGATAGTTTCATTTATTTGTAAGAGAATATAATATGAGAAATAAAAACGTTATAGTGGGGCATGGCCGAATATTAAATACCCTACAACGCTTCACTTAATTCAGTTATTAATGTAACAACTTTTAATACTAACGTGTTCTATGTGAAGTGGTCGATCCAATTCGCTCATTGTCAATAGCGTTTGTCCTTCGGCGCCAAAAAAAAACCCAATGTATTGAATTTCTTCACAATATCTCATCCCTGTAGGATGAACGCAAAAATACGTGACGGACAGACTAGCTTAGACCGATGCAGAAAGTGATTCTGAATGGATCAGTATAACAAAAGGTGAATATATCTTAAGTCCATTTCAGTGTTGCATACAACTGCACAAAATTAATATACTCTTGTATCACAAGTTGCACAGAGAATAAATAAATAGGTTGAATATACCGGGCGGCCCCCTTATCTGACTGCGAAGTACATTTTCTGAAATCATTTCTCTTACAACGAAATTTTTACGAAATTGTTTAGTTAAGATTTCCTACCCTTATAATAAATCAGTTCCAGTTATTCCCTCTTTAAAACTTCTTCCTCTTAACTATGGATTTCAGCTCATTGTGTACTGCGATTACTTTTATCCTTTTAATCCTTTGATAAACTTTCGCTCTCGGCCAAAGTTCAGAAGATGAAAATCAAACACGCAGGATATATTGTTCCGCATCTCCGCAAAGTCATACGTTTTTTCTCCTATAACTCAGATAATTGCCTGCAATTACGTATCAAGACATTGTTAATTGAATCTTTCCTTATTTTCAATGTATTATAAGACCATTATTTTTATCACTTTTATTAATATAATTATTATGGCTTTTTTATGGAAGAGCATGAATAAAGTTAATAACACCAATTAAATATTATGAAATAAAAAAAAAAAAAAAAATTCCATAATTGCCGTAAGTTGTACTATTGATTCTAATAATGGAAATAGCATTGGAATGCCAATAAAAGTTAGTGTCATTTAAATGAACACACAAAACTACGAATTACGACTACAAGAATTTTGACCTTTCGGAAATTCACTATCTTCTGAACTTCCTAATACACTCTTAATCAGCGTGCATCGTATAATCGGTAAATATTGTGCAGAAGTGTAAATGTTGCTGTCTTTTTCTTTATTGTTTTAAGCTTAGAATTTAATTGTACCGCAATAAAGACGGTTTCCTGACTAACTAACCAAATTTTATCTTTACACCATAGCCTTACTTCGTTATATTATTATGTACGCTTTTGTTTGTTATTCTATTGTTCCATCAATTTTCACCAAGTTGTCGTGCGCATTCTAAGCCTTACGTCTGTTGCGACAACAGCATTTGCTAGGGACGTGCAGTCATGGCACAACATGCTTAGACTTGCAACGAAAATTACAATTACAATCAAATGAAAGGTCTTTAGGCTAAAACCATATATATCTTCTTTAATGTTCGAAACTGTTTAACGTATATACCACCCAATCCCACCGATGTCTGCGCCATTTACACCATTTACATCATCTCTATCAACAAAGTCAGTAAAGTACAGTTCGCATATTCAGCCAGGAGCTTGCAAGTCTTACATGGGAACTTATAATCAGATGTAAATTATTTGTTTACGAATAATAAAAATGGGTGTGTCAACACTCTCGATACACTTGGGCATCAATAAGACACGGTCTACACGGCATTAATTTATACATACATCCAATGCAAAAGCAAGTAGAGATGTAAGAAAGCTGCCCACCAATCAAATATCTCAGGAGGACTATTCGCCTTGCCCAACGTATTCCATCACTAGTCTTCCAGCTGCATGCACTCCGCATGATTTACTCGCTCAGCTGTTCATTCTTTAATCTCGGAAAAACGTATCTGTAGAAGACTTCCAGACCAGTTCCGACGTTACTACCTCTAAGTTTTACGTACATAGTCGTACGGTCGTATCCTTAGTCTATCCATAATTCCTTTTACATTCGTTTCAATAAAAGACTTATAGGAGAAAAAGAATCCACTCGTCCATCAGTACGCTTTTCGCTACCGCTATACTTGAACTTATCAAATTTAAAATTTCCAAATGAACGTCGTCTTGAAAAGTGCTTCTAATTGATGACAACTGTTAAGGAATTTGAAATAAAAAAAACATCATAATGTATTTATCAGTCACCCACGAACGGCATCAGGTGATGGTCTTAAAAAGACTATGCGCAAACGCTTATCAGGGAATTCGAAGTGGCTGAGTCCAAAATGCTGACTATCAGCGGGTAAAGACACGTTCATAATGAACAAGTGATTACGTTTCTTTAATTGATATTTTATTGAATTGACGAGTAGAGTCAAGATCCGTACCGCAGAGAGCATAAAGTTGTTGCTTGCTCCTAAGCTACATATTTATTCTCAAGCCCATACATTAATTTCAAAATTCAAAAGCATATTTTTTCGATAAATTGTTTTATTTATATTCATTCACTTATGCCCTCGTCAAATGTACTTCAATTGTGCAACGGAAGTGTTAAGTTAAACATAGAAAATAATGTGAAAACGAAAAATTAAAACATGCCTAATGATGTCGTGTAAACACCTTCAAATGCCAAAGGGGGCACTTGTGTAAACATCCAAAGCAAAAAACTATTCATTCAAGGTTTCTTTAAATTCATTTTAGAATATCCGAATATCCAGAATACTTTAGCAGTATTTCACAGCACATAGTTTTCGCAGACTACACGGCAAGAGAATTGCTTTGATATCTCATGTAATATATCCCACGCACAAGATTGGGACGTTTTCGGTTTCCTTTCTCTTCAAACGTAGTGAGTATTTAACTGCATATTAATCTTTGCAGTCTGTACCGAACGTCAACGTTTATGCACATTGTGCACATAGGCTTTGTCAGAGTGCCGTGTAGGACTGTACGCCTGAAACCTGCTATTACTGTTACCAGGAGCAAGCGAACGCATATGTGTACGCGTTTTTTGAGATAAAATGCAAGCTATTCGTGTGTGTGTGTATACACGTCTTGCTTTATGAAAATGTTTAGTGCAGTAGTTGGGCTTTTTCTTGTCTTTTTCTTTGAAATGAAGAAAGAAATTGAGATAACATGGTGCTGATGCTGCTATTGCTGCGCACACCAAAGTACGGCAAACCGTCATAGTATTCATTCTAATGAAATGACAGATGAAGGCTAAAACTCTATGAATGAGTTAACACATATGATTGAAATTCAACTGCAGTACAAAGAGGAATGAAAGGCATGTCTGTCCAACCATTGGGTCCCAATATTAATTATTATAAATGTACATCTGCTTCCGTGCTGCAAATATTTCCTCCTATTGCTGTAGCAATCAACCGCGTCTTCTGCAATTAACACTTTGGCTTTAGATAAACTATTCATTGCCTTTTGTCAATCAAAAGGGAACATTTGATTACGTTCTCAGTGCATTATGCTAATTTCATTCCTTTTTATATATATATATATATATATATATATATATGTTTATAATCAGAAGTTGCTTGCTTTCAGTGTTTTTCTTTAATTAAAATCAAAAGATTGGACATTTCTGCTTGTTTGTAAAGCGTTCACTGTCAGAGCTAAGATGTATTCATATGCATGACATTCGAAGAAAATGATGAAAGGCATGAGAATGTTGAAAAAAAAAAGTATAAATTAGTAATTACACGACTTCCGCTGGAAAGTCAAACACTTATTTATGCATACAAAGATTGGTTTACATAATATGTGCGTACTCATGTTTGCTTAGCAACATTGAAGCAAAAAATTGCAGCACCCTTCACCCAAGGAGGAAGTGGACGGAACTTAGTATGTATGAGAAATATGTCGATAATTGTTCTCAATACCTAGGAGGGCGCTTCAGAGCCTTTATATGATATGCATATGATTGATCGGTATCAAGATTCGATTTGATTTAAACATTAAGTCCGTTAAGTCCGTGTGTAAGATCGGTGGTAAACTGACTTCAAATTTGGCGAAATCATTGAAAGTGACTTCAAAAGAAAAAGTACTGGGTGTTTTGCTTATTAGTCGTAAATTGCAATACGCACAACGATAGAAATTTGCACTTATATCCTAAAAATAGTCCACTAGTACTTGAGTAAATCCACGACCATCCAGTTGAAATTTCCTTTTCTTCGAGTTACGGAAGTAAGAATGGCAGTAAATCAAAGTAGAGAGAGCACAAGCTTCCGCCACAGACTACTCTTCCTACTAATTAACTAATGAGAGAACTATTCATCTTCGACTCTTCCAAACATTATTCACCCTTTAGAGACTGGAGTTAAGGAGGCGCATTAGCAAACTTTCTCTCAAATTATTACACAGACCATAAAGTGACTAGCGCTAATTTACAGCGAAACCTATTCAAATTCAACTTCACACTCAGATCAAATTCAATTGGCCAACGGATAGCCGAGCATTTAAGAAGGGGAACTAGTAAGTCGACATTTGTTCGGGTCCAATTCCTAGTGCTTTAGACGATCGATAATGAGTGTTCAACGCACTCCATCTTCTAGATTGCAATCAGTCGTTATCTCTCTCTCTCTCTCTTCACATCTCATATAAAGGAGACTTCTTCTACTTGATTGGTTATATAACCAAAAAAAAAAAAAAAAACATTTCAAATTCAACGCGAAGTTAATTCAAATTCAAGGGAAAAATGAAAATAAAAGGTAGACGTCGTCCACTTATCGTCGTTTACAATATATTTAATTAAGTAAAGAACTACGAAATTCCGATCACTACGCAATTTTTTTTATGCTGACACAACGCACTTAATTGCTTCTAATTTCGCATTTCCTACAAAAAAAAAAAGAAATACGAACTTTTGAATTATAGTAAAATTCACACATAAATAAATAGGTGTCTTGGCGCTCCTTCGGACTCATTCAGTAATTTGTTTGTTTTTTAGACCTCTTAAGAAAAAACTAAGATTAACTGGTTTATAGATACAAATTTAATAACAATTTACTGTTTTTCAACCATATATCTAATAAATAGATTTCCGACAGGTCTTAAGCAAAAAAAAAATTTTCTATGTGTGCGTTCAAATCAATTCTGTTTTTTTTTTCTTTTACAAACAAAGCACGCGTGCGCGAACAGCAAATTAACACACAAATTAAAGCATTAAAAGTCTATAATTTTTCGAAAAGCTACCGTTGGGAGTTAAACTACCGTAGGAACCAGAAATTTAAGTAACACCTGAAAAAACATAAAAACAAAATTGATTTTCAATAGCGAATAGAAAAGAATACAAAAGAATCCGCTAAAAACTCTAATATATAATTATATACGTAATATACGTAATATAACTATTTACAGTTAAACTTCCATAGTTTATATAATAGTAGAAAAAAAAAAATATATATATATATAATAAAAATTTGCTATCTTAAATAAAAAAGCACCCAACATTCTCCAGAGAGCAGCCATGAGATAATTTACAACACTAATCAAAGTATGAATTTTACACACAATAGGCAAAGAGAAGGTTTTGCTTTTGTACATACATACATATATATATATATATATCGAATGACCATTCACGGTTGTGTACAGTTAGTTAAATGCAGTACAGATAGACCGACAGAGTTGCATCTGAGCGATCGCGGTCTAACTGGTAATGGTGGTAATGGTCCGCTGAATTTAATGTGAAAACCCAAATTAACTGTAAACGTTTGCTTTGTTGTTAGCGGTTTCAGCAATTAATTCGAACAAAAAACATTTTTGCGGTAATTTAGTTTTTTTTTTATTTTTTTTATTTTTTTTTTTTGCAACTTAGATTTGATATTTAGCAGAGACAGAAACCGCTAATCACTTACAATTTGTGTGCATTTGTGCTTATATCGGTTGGTCAAATTAATTTAACCAAAGGTATTGTTAAACGCGAAACATTTTAAAAGCTTTTTTAGAAACATTTCAAAATTATTGTAACCAAGCATAACGAAACCCAACACAAGCAAACAGTTTATGAAGATCTAGCACTTCTCTTATTACAACTATAAGAACCATGAAGAAGCTAGGAGGGTAATAGTTCTGTTATAGCGTTCATAGAAAGTACGCCTAGAAATCTTACTTGGACTTGAGCTTGCGTTGTTTTTCTTGGCCGAAGATTAAAGGAATGAATACAGAAAGCACTGGAACTTTATATATGTATGTTCTTTATTCTTGTCCTGTCATTGCATTTTATAATAAAC
This sequence comes from Glossina morsitans morsitans, assembly GCA_001077435.1. Taxonomy (NCBI): domain Eukaryota; kingdom Metazoa; phylum Arthropoda; class Insecta; order Diptera; family Glossinidae; genus Glossina; species Glossina morsitans. The sequence goes on along the minus strand of CCAG010021474.1, from coordinate 100,306 downwards.
AGACACGCCTACGAAACTGAAGGCTTTTATGGAAACTAAAGGAAACCAAAGTATGAAAATATTTGTTCGAGATGGTTACTGTTACCGATAATGTATACATGTATAATTTGGTTTGGAGATAGGAACATGGAATTTCTCACAAACGTTTCTTGAACGATTAGAACATGGGTTATATGCACTGACTCAAGTATCTGGTAACTGTGGACATGCATACCGATCGGCATTATTTTTTGCCTCAATATTCGAAATCTCTAAGCGAGATCGAAAGTTTTCAACGAAAAAACTGTCGGCGTTTTTGTGAGGTTTTATCAAATTTTTATCTATTGCGTGTCTGTACGTGAGCAGATCACATCCATTTGTTCATCGTGAGTTTTTAATCGGTCAAGGTTTGTTGGCCACAAACTTCAGCGAGAATGAACAAATAAATATTTAACAATATAAATATAATCCGACAACCATGTGTCTTAGAGCCACGTTTGGACTTTAAACTTAACATTTTTGCTTGTTTCACATAGTATGTATGTTTGTATGTAGTTTACTTGAATTAATAAACGAAAGTGTACTATAAACAAAAGCAATTAGAAAAACTATAGTGGGCCACAACCCAATATTAAGATAGGCCTTATATGGAAAATGGTCAAGAAAATGATGCCGTCTTAGCCATTTTCAATAGTGTTCGTCCTTGAATCAAAGCACTTTAGTGTACGACCTATTATCAAAGTATCTCAAACATTGAATGCAAGCATACAGACGGACAGACAAGCTTATTATTAATAAAAGCTGGATCTATCTCAAATCCTTCTCTGTGTTGCACATATACGCACAAACTTACTATACCCTCGCGCCACAACAGCTCTCATGATCTGATCCTCGTATGTATGTGACAGGTGACTACTTGTCGTGGAAATATTTTAATTACTTGCAATTGTGGCTTTTCGAATTCGAATATAACTTTCCTATTGTTTACTAATAAAGAAAAATTCAATTCCCATTTTTTTTATATATGCTTGCGTGGGTCGTTTCTCTGACTGTTATGCAAATTCTCAAAGTTATACGACTATAGGCAAAATAGTGAAACTTTGCATCTATATAATAGTTCCAGTTGACTTCCATAAATCATATTTACCAATAAGTAGCTCAAAAATACCATTATATGAGATCGAAAAATGAATATAAAACTTCAACCATTTACACACTTACACAGTCAGAGTAAAATTGAGTTATATTCATAAGTCTCCTAATATCAATATCGTGTATCGGAATTTGTTTTTTAATAAATTGTTTAAGAACTTGACAGCTCCGTATGAGTATCCAGCTTACCTTCGAATCGTATATAGTTTTCTTATTTGTTTTCGTTTCGTTTCGTTTCGTTTTTATAGAAATAAAGAATAGCAAATTAGTTCTGATATTATATCATAGAGGAGGGAGGCACGCGATGGAGGAAGGAGAAGCAAGTGGTTGAGTTGTGTGTATTTGATACATGTCAATACAGATGACATTTATTGTCGCCAATGCATGACAAATGCGTCTTTAATAATTAATCTTGAAAACGTGTGTTGTCCCTCATTACACCTCTTATGCATACATGTAAGTGCATGCATACAAGCACATGTTCTCTACAATAGACACTTCGCCTTTAAATAATATACAATCGTAAGGTGTTAGTTTTACTTTATTAAGCTTCTAATAATAATAATAGTAACCCTATGGTATGAAAATGTTATTGCAAAGGCCTTAACATCAATTTGTAAAAAATAAAAATAAAGAAACACGTATGAGTGTGTGTGTGTGTGTATGTTGTGTGATTGTGTTTGTTATCTTTAATCAAGCATTTTATTTTAAAAACAAGAAATAATAGAAAAAAATTAAGAGCATTTGATTTACTAGGTTTCAAATTACTCGTCCGCTTGTTTTTCCCTGCTTCACTGAATGACTGATTCGCTAACTCACTTCGTAGATAGACAAACTTTCACAAAAGCTGTAATCGTAAACACGCTCCCAATGGCATTTATTCTATAAAATAACTTCTATGCACATCCGTACAATACATTTACTTCCGTTAACTGACGAGGGATTGAAACGCACGCTTATCATCGTTACGATCGTCATCTTTACAGCAATTTAATTATGCTTTCAAGAAGTACTAATAAAAATTAATTAAGTATTCTTGCAATGATTTCTATGCAATTATTGAATAAAACGAACGGAAAACTTGTGATCTAAAACATAACATAATTTGCACCGAAGAAATCAAAGATTAAAACCCCCCATTATTAAGAAAATAATTGAAATGTCTTGACGTCAGTCTTAGTTAATTTTCATTCAAGTGTGATCGGAGCGATTGAAATAATTAAAAAAAACCCGCCCAAAAACAGATGGCAATGATATTGAAAGTATTTCTAACCGTATAGCACGTTTTCTTAAATATCATCGAACTTCAAAACCGTATGCGCTCCTTCGTTCATGCTTTCTTAAAATTCTCTTTTCCCAGTTACGTAAAAGTCAGGTTGCTTATCTACTTCTACTCGACTCCCAAGCCTTTTAAGTGAACGACTGTGCTTCTCCAGGTCGATTAGAAATCTTTTCCTATTATTACCACGTTTTGTCTAACTCATCAGCCGGACAATCTTTTGCTGTTCGTGTTGCTTGATATTGGAATGCCTTATCAGTGAGTCTGAAATCCCTTGACGATTCTTTGAATTGAAGTGTAGAAGAAAATTATCCCCACTGCTAAGCTCATAATGTACATTTTGCTGCAGAGTTTATGGAGCAAGAAAATTATATTAACTGACTCCTATACTCACTTATGGGAGTATATATGAAATGTGTCTATGTAACGAGATATTAGGCCTATGGATTTATATATGCTATAAATGAGTGAATGAAATGAAATGAAATTAAAAACCTCATGCTGATCAACATTATAAATACATTCCGGGCAGAGTCTATGGTAGACAGTTATGGGTGGAAAATGGCGAAATCAATTTACTTCGATCGTTCGCTGGCAGCAGTAATACACAAGAAAGCTGTTTTCGTGAAACGTGATGTTCATAATTTCATGCGATCACCGACACTTTTACGTACAACCTCTGTATTATCTACGCTTCTTGCTCTCCCTATCGGTTCAACAGTCAATTAAAAGTTGACCTAAAAAATAAATATGTCCTAGTAATCATTTTAAGTAACTTACAACCGCTGAAGAACATTGCTCGCCTAACTAAATCGTAGATTTCATTTAGTTGAAATCTGAAAAGATCGCGAAGCAAACGCGCAAACATAACTTTACAAGATGCAAGTGGAGATTTTGAAAAAACATAATATATATATATAGAAATCGCAGAGGTTATTTCAATTGGGTCGGGATGATTGTTGTTGGCTTTAGGAAGCTCTCGGTAAATATGCGCGCCAAGTTGGCAGTTAATAGGATCGTAGGATGTTAGTAAAAATAAGTTAAAGCGTTCACTTTTGGACAAGTTTTTAATTTTTCAACTTTAATAAGCGTGTCCGTGGGCGAGTCCAGCTCGCAGATATTGTCTGCAAGGGAACGTATTGGCTCATTTTTTTTTATTTTTTTTTTTTTTATGTAATATATTGCACTCTGTAGTAAGTGCATAAATTATTCTGTCTTGAATTGGCCCTACTTCCCGAAAATTTTATCGTAAAGACCACGCACTATGGAGAGATTGAAAAAACGGATAAGTTTCATGCAGCAAATGAAATCCAAAAAGGCAAATACATTTTCGAACTCGGTAGTAATCTGCGGACTTGCACCAGTGACATATGATATGTCAATTTTGCGCGAATGTATGTAACGCATAGCAAGACCTACGATAGATTTATGTTTTATTATGCTAATCGGTCTCCCATGTATTTTTACGCTCAACCAGCAGATCGCCCTGTTTGAGATATTTTGATGAACTTTATCACGCTAACAAGTTCATGGCACCATGAATTGTTCCGCTCACCTTTTGGGATGACTCCCCTTAGAACGGCTTATCTTGGAAAAGATGTATGTAAAGAAGTACAGTTTTCAACATTTTCAACAAAAACTCGCTGTGTTCGACGCAATTTCGAACGCCCTCCCATATTTCATATTCCTACGAAAATCGTTATATGACAAAATGCTCTAATTTTTAAGATTTCATAAGGAAAATTGTTCCATACAACTAAGTTGACATAAAAGCTACTTGTACCATATTTCGACCACATAGATCACCGTTTTTGTGCTCCATGCCATAAGTGTTCTCTTGAAAAATAAGCCTTTGTATTACAATAATGATGCTGTTAAGTGCTTCATGACGAAAATAGGTAAAAAATAATAATGTCCTTGATCAATGTAGCTCCCATTGGGGGCTCGTTGCACTTAAAAACTCTCATAAAAAGTATAGTGGTTTCATAGGTAAGCCATATATAATTTTGGGTATTTTATTGCATAAAGAAATAACGAATTGTGTTGAGCTATGTGGTGTAGGGTACTTAATAGCCGCCTTGCCTGGTTAGAACCTGGTTACTTATTAATATAGTCCCTTATATTCCATTATCTCGAACTCGGGTTAGTGTAAACCGAAATTCTGGAAATAGGCGAAGCTATACTTTCATTGCAGCTAGAAAAAGGAGACTTTCTCGGAATTAGCATATGATACAAATTCCTGCTAACCCAACATGAACTAAAAAAAATTATTACATACATAAATGTAAAAGAAAATATTACGTACGTGTGCGTACATCAAAATACCGTTTTTTGGAAAAAATTTTCTATTTTTTTTTTTTTAATTTTCTATTATCTAAAACTAGTAAAGCGGAATTTGTCTAAGATTCAGAGTTGATCCACCAATTTCACGACCTCGACAGATACATTTCTTCCGTTACCAAGGAGTTGTGGATTTAAGTGCCGCGTATTCCCTAAGTGCAATAAGTTCTGACAATATTTCGTTTTAACAAAGCCTCTGAGAAAAGTTTCACCAGAAGAAGAACCACAAGCTCAAGTTAGAACAAAACAAGCATTTCATATTCCTATTCTTCATCATGACACTACGTGTCTCTCCATTGTCTACAGACCGTAAGTCTAAAATTTGAGAAATTGAACTTGGATTTGAGCTAAAGAAATCTACTTCTGGATTCGCTGCCACATTATATCTGTGCAGGATGAGCAGACACTTGATATTTTACATTTAGAAAATGGTTAGTTATTAAATAAAAATCGTGCAAAACCGTAAATAATCGCACAAAAAAACATATATATATATATATGCATATACATCTTTACAAAATTATATAAAATCACAAATTGTATAGCGATACTAGAAATGTTTCCAATATTTAACTGATCAAATGTTAAAGATAATGAATAGTTACGCGAGAAATATATTGTCGAACGAATAAATGCATAAGCACAAGCGTGTACACACACACACACATACACACATGCACATGCACATGCACATGCACAATAACATTGAAATGAAATTTAAAAAATTTTCTACAACTACATGTACACACGAAATAAATGCAATTAAATTTGTAATTAAATGGTTATCAATTTGCACGAGAGACGAGAGTCGGCAACAACAACAAGTAACAATCGCAACAGCAGCAGTAGCAACGACACGACTATTGCAAATTAGCAAACATTTGAGAAGCAAAAATTGAACAGTGACCATGTGTGTGATTTTCATTGTGGGTTTGGTTTTCGTTTTTGTTTCCTTTTTTTTTTTTTTTTTTTTTTGTTTTTTGATTTTGTTGTTTTTAGATGAACTAATTTTATATTTAATTTGTAAATGAGATGGTCTTACTATACAAAATTGTTTTACTATCAACAGCATCCGGCAATTAATTTTGTTGGCATTTTTCGTTTGGCTTAAAATTTATGTTAGAAGAGAAAAAAAAAATTACTTTTCAGATAATTGTTAAAAATTTTCATTCATTTTTTTTATTTTTATTGCAATGAATGAATGAATAATTGTCATGAATGAATCAGTAAAGTATTATAAAAAATAATGAGCCTCCTCTCTGTACAGTAAACATGAATGAGGCAAACACGTCCATGGGCACAAATATAAATTCATTAAATCAAACGAATCAAACGAATGCATTAATATTCACTTTCTGAAGGCTCTATATTTTGTAGCCATTGTATACATATGCATATATATAATATATATACTCATGTATTCATTTCATTCATTTGATTTATGCAATAAGTAAAAACAAGTTTAAGTACAAAGGAAAGAATGCCAATTGTTGTACTTGCACGTGCTCATATATAAACTCATTGCATTAGCTGCACTCGAGTGCCGAATACCCTCGACTACGACCACTACCAGCCAGACAATCTTATTTACATTGAAGTCATAGCAATTTAGCCACCAAATCCGTGACAATGTGTTGAAGATCCCCATTATTTTTTCAAATCGCGCCTATCCTCGAACTTGTCCTGGGCACATGGTTCCCTGGATAAAAAATCACTATGTGTGCGAATGAAGAGGCTTTGGCATTCAGAAAGCATATGTTTAATCCTAAGATTTTGCCCACAGTTGCGTATTGGAGGAGTAGTTCCTAAGAATCCATTGCCGCCTTGCAAAAGCGTGACCAAAACAAGTTCATGCAAACGATATAGAACGAGATTAAAATTACCATGAGCGTAGTTTTTCTTCTCTCATATATGTGTACCTCAATCTTCAAAATCAAAAGAAGTACCACATTCAAAAAAAAAAAAAAAAATTGATGGAAGAAGAAACATTTGTATTTGTATGTATAGTCTACACTACGTGTGACACAACAGTATGTTACGTTTGTGCGAATATATGTTATGGCTAGAAAGACTGGACCAGCCTTTTATTATACCAATTGATACAGACTCATTTTCTGAATCAATATAAGCTTTTCTGCTAGTCAGTCCATGTTCTCTTAGATGCAAACGACAGATCGCAATTTTTAAGATGTTTCAATGGAATTTTGGCTCAACAGAAAGCGGTACGGTTTTCCAACCACTTCCCATATAAAACTTGATGTTGAAAAGTCGTCATAAGAGAAAATATTGTCATTTTTAGCAATTCGTCACAAAAATGGCCGAATAATAGGGTCAGTCTAACCTAACATGAACAATAGCGATCGGAAGGGGTAATTTTTTCAGCTAAGTTTGGACCACGTCACGCCGTAAAGGTATGCCTTTATACACATACTTCTTGATATATTAAGTAAAAAGACGTAGGGTAATTAATGGTCGGACATAGCTAACTGTAATGTCTGCAATTGTCTTTTTTTTCAATCGACCTATTCTTTCCATTATGTGAGGTGAGTAGGGTCCAACAAGGCGTCTGTTAAGTTTTAGCAGTTTACCTTTACATACATCCTATGCAAGATAATTGGGAGGACGGCAATAGTTAAACATTGTTTCAGTTTCTTGCTAAGGCCTCTGCGAGATCGCCTTGATATTTCGATGAAATAATAGTGGAACGTTATGGTTTATTGACGAAAGTAAATTGAAATGATTTCGAATCGGCGTCTTTTTAGTTTCATACTATGATCCATCTGGCCAGAGTGAGTGAGGTTCCTTTTCATATTTGCTGGATAAATTTTACCCGCCAATGTCAGTGACTTAGTTTTTTGATCGAAAAAATTTCACATACAGGCACAAGATCAATCGATTCGATTCTTGAGTCTGGCTCGAGAATATAGATATTGTCCGCTTATTCCGGTTAGTAACACCGTTGACTAACTAGCGAGTTTCGAAATTTATTTATAGAAGCAATCAATAAATATACAATACGACATAACAATAAGCTCTTTGGTATTGTTAACGTTATTTGTGGTTAAGTTTAGCACGCAAATCTTTATAAATGTTTACCAACATTATCTATCGAGATCCCGTTGTTCATTAAGCCTGCATACATATGCATTTGGATAATTAACGGTAATTGCATACATGTTCGTTAGTTAGCATGCGTGGGAGTGGCTAAATATTTGACCAAAATATTTGCCAGAGCTGTTCTTTTTTTTTTTTTTTTCTACGACTCGATAAAGAGTCATATGTTATTGTTGATAACAAGTGTTTCGCGTGTTCAATCTCTTTCCCTCCAAGTGAATATAAATTGTTTGAATATTAGTGAGAAAACTATGTACACAAAATATGTAATATTCCCACGCTTGCCTGTGCTATATGATCTATAGGCTTATTTTACATATGCCTCCGCAAACCTTTTGTTTTTATGAGAGAAATGAATAAACAAAACATAATACGTGTAAATAATTTAGTAGATTAGTTGGCTATTAAATGTAATAAATAGCTTGAAATTAAAAACTTTTTAACCAGAGATTATTAATCTTTATTTATTAAAAAGGCATAAATCAATAAACAAAAGATTTTAGCCACAACTTTATTCGAGCGCATAGAGCGTAACATACGCTCACTAAGACGGATGTGGTGTTGTTGTATACACTTGCTTATATTTATTAAGCGAATGGTATATCACATTATTGATTACGTACGCAAAACACGATCCTATGGTTCCTATGGTAATTTTAGGAGAAGAAGAAAATTCAAACTTCCATTTTGACGTGAAAAGCTTCGGCAAATTTTTAACAAAATCCGAGAAAAGTTACTCTTGAGAATGGATGAAGAAATTTTCATTCATTTAGTTGAATTAAAAAATTTCAATACCTCGTCTCATACGTAATTGCCTTGACTCACACACCAACACATGCCATAATTCTGTTTCCAAGACCAGAAGGTCCCCATTAAAAAGCACTTGTCGTTTTCAATTTTGTTAAAGTTCAAGTCGCTGCTTGCCGCAGTCGACACAAACATAAAGTCATTCGCTTAACTTTAGAAGCGCCTCGCCGTCTACCCAGAAGTTTCTCATGGTAAAGTTGCTGGCCAACGCGGCAGCAAATTATAGAAACATGCTTTTCTGAGTCATTCCATTAAATTGTGTTAGCAATTTTAAATATCGCAAAAGCTATTATATGGAAACTAAACCTTAACAACAACTTTGAGGAAAAGTGTGTGACAATATTAGACTCATGCGGAGCAAATTTTGCGATTACGAAGCCTTTTAATAAACTTCCCAGTAACTTTCTCTTCCTGTATAAAACCTTTCAATTGTGATAATAAAACATTGACTTAACCGTCTATTTTGCCTGACTTTAAATAGTAAAACATTCATTGCGATCTCTTCGCTTCAAAACTGGTAATAAAATTCTCGTTGCTTTAATAAACAAAGAGAACTTTAACTATTGTGATTGCTTAGTTAACCGTAAGTGAATTGGCAAACACAATATTCATAACTTTCCAAAAATAAAATGCGTTTGTTGTTAACCAAAAACACTGGGTACCAACACAATATACAAAATGCAAAAAAATGAAACAAATAAAATGCCATAGTCGGACCGACAGGACCGACCATTATACACTCTACATGAATACGATTTTCTTCGTTTATTTCCCAAATGCCAAAAGATTGCAGCTCACTATACTCTATACACCACTTGTACACTTGTACAAGAGCATACAAAGATGTGTTAGGTTAGTGCGGATTTACGCAATACCTAGAAGAACTTGAGATATATCCACTTTTTTATAATAACCGATTCAGGATCACTTTTCGAATCGATCTAAGTTTATTTGTTGGTCTGTCTTATTTTCTTATGCTCAACGTCTAGGTCACAATTTTTGAAATGTTTTGATGAAATTTGGCGTTCCTCCCAAAGACGAACGCTAGTGAAAATGGTTCGGGCTGGACCACTTTTTCAACTACTTCCCATATATTACCTTATTTTGAAAAGTCATTACATGACTTTATTATACGGTATTAAGCGAAGTGGTATATGGCATTTAATGGCCAACCCTCCACCACTATAATATTTTACTTGTTGTTGTTGTAGCTAAATATTTGAAGGTATAGGTTTTACCGGACCCGAACTCTCAAAGTAAAAATCCATGTCTTTTTCTCCGAGATCTCACTACAGGTTTCGGTTGCTTTTCGTAGAAGTGTAGATTACACAAGAGGGACTTCAAAATATGATTCCATTCAAGTTAAATTTTCCACATTCGTATAAATGCTCGAAATGAAAAATGCACGTACCACACAAGGAAATATAGTTTTCGGTCTCAATTCATGCAACCGGAGGTGGATCATCAGCACACAAAGATGTTATGAATGTGATTAAAGGAAATCTCATGATTTATATAACGATTTTGTGCTAATCGTATAAATATGAAATTTTAAATACGATGTCGAGCAAAATTGATACTCTATTGAGTACTATGAACTCCTTACATGCTAATAGTTGGTTCACAATGAGAACCGTAAACCGAACCCAGCTGACTAAGTGTTGCTCTCTTACTCTTACTATCGTAGTCACATTTCTAAGCATGTTTCCTTAAAGAAAGCATAAAATGCAAAACAAAAATATTAAAAAAATGAAAAGTAAATCATATTCTCGGACAAAAGATTATTTATCAAATCTTAACTTATATTTACAAACAGCATAAAACAAGAAACATATATACATCAATACTTCAAGGAAATTAATGAACATCATGGGGATTACGCAATATTTGATACAAATATAAATATCTACATATCGAAAGATAACAACAACAAAATTTAAACCTGAAATTATTGATGAAAATCATTTAAATTTTTTTTATAATTTCATTCATTTATCTCAAAATTCATGCTTTCACTATGCGTAGAGGACAAAGTTAAAAATTTTTGACTCTTGATTTCCGAGTATTGTTTTTTTTATTTATTTATTATTATTTTGTTTTTCTTAAATAATTTAATATCAAAAAGAAGTCTAAAAATAACGAAACGTTTAAAGAATTCAATAAACATAACGACCACATGTGAATGAACAAAAATAACAACATAAAAACATTAAAAAAATTGTGTCGAACGAACAGGAGCAAAAAAGAAAGAAGAAATACAATACAACAACAAGTCGGCAAAAGTCAAAAAATGAATAATAATAATAATAATAATATTCACAATAATAATAATAATAGTAACAACAAAATTGACAGACAGAACGAACGGAAAGAGACCGTGCATATATTTGTTTGTTTGTATATACATGTATAAATGATATATATATACAGACATTTATGCAAGTAAGTGCGTATGCCTATCTAAACTGGACTATTTAAAGCATGCGGTGGCAAACGGCGCCAATTTGGAGCCTCTTATAAAGGCACCCAAACATATATAAGACAAATGCTTGCTTACATATCCGTACGTGTTTTAAGTGAACGCATATGTACATATTTTGCTCTGCTTTGTTTTTTTTTCTTCTTCGTAAAGCAAGAACAAACACTAGTTGCTTGCTGCTGTGTTTGTTGTTGCTGTCTGTCTGCTGCTGTTGCTGCTGCTATATGTATTTTCAAGCCGTCGAATATACGCAAACGTGTAATATGCAGTTAATGTGCGAGCTCAGCATGTACGCAGTGCTGTTAATGCTTATAATGACTGCATACACACACATACACAAACACACATGTATATGTGCGGTATTCCAAAAAAGCCCCGAACGACATACAAATTCAACAAACACTTTATGTATCTCGTGCGTGCTGCATTAAATGCATACGCATACAGAAACATTAAGCATAACCATAGATATTTACTTATATTGTATGTTCATATGTGTAGGCATCAAAGACATTTTAATGTACTTATGTATTTACGCATGTATGTATGTTATGTTTCTCTTAATATATTATTTTGTGTTTTTTATGTTTTTTTTTTTCGTTTTACCCTGGACTGGCGTTATAATCATTTTCATTATTACTTGCTGCTGCGTTTATTTTTATACACACACACACACACCGCAAGATAATAAAAATATATTAATAAAATCATTTCATTTGTAACTCTTTGAACTTGATCCTATGAGGAATACAAAATATAGAGTGAGAATATAGAGTGGAATTAGCAACCAAAACTTCATGCCGTGGGTAAGAACTTTGCCTTTACTATAAGACTTCGCCAACAAAAATGAACGAAATTAGTCTTGAATATTTTTACCAATAACCCACAAGAGACATTGTCCTGAAGTCCGACGCGTACACTGAACTATTAGTTTTATTTTAATAGCAGATCCCGAGGTAGTTCCGATTGCTACGTCTATGATAGATGAGAAGAAAAACTTTCTAATGTGAAGAGAGTCTAAGGTTCGAACTCACTGTGTAACTATTGCAGCCTTTGTACATAGATTCTATATTTTTAAGTCCAGACGCGCAATATTCAATACTCATACACTTGTAAGCATAAGTCGGTGTAAGGCAAGTGTTTATCTTAAATGTGAATAATAAGGAAGAGTAAGAACCGGTAGCAAGATTCGTGCTTAACTCATATGCTGCTGCTGCTAGTGCTGCTGCTGCTGCTCCTCTCTTATGTATGTATGATATGAATATTGTCTTAAAAATGAGAAAAGAATTTATGTGTTAAAGTGCTCCACAGGTTATAATTGTTTTTAACTTAAATATCATTTAAATAAACTGCATGATATGATCATTTCAATTCATAATTAACGAACATATGATTAACTTACTTACTTACTTATTTAACTCGGTAAATGCCATGATAAACTATTGTAAACTTAACGAAAGGAGAAAAATTATATCATAAGCTCTGGTCATGCATGTACAAAATGAAAAGTTTTAAGCTCTTATTTAATTGAACATTCCCTGAAATTCTTGAAACAATAGCCATAAATCTAATCATTGTCTTTCCTTTCGTGCTTATTTCTTATTTCTATAGCGCGTACACTGACATGCTATTGTGACGGCAGTTGTCCAAATAATGTGATAAATGGCACCTGCGAAACACGTCCCGGAGGTTATTGTTTTAGTGCAGTGGAAGAAGTTTATGACGAATTCACACAAACTTATGAAGAAGAACGAACGTTTGGTTGTATGCCACCCGAAGAAAATGGCGGTTTCCTAATGGTTAGTAGAGAGTTATAAGATGTGATCATTTTTTTTTTTTTTTTTTTTTTTTAAACATGAATTTAATGTAATTAAGTTTTTCTCTCTCTCTTTCTCTCGTCTCGTCTCGTCTCGTCTCGTTTAGTGCAAAGTGGCTGCGGTTCCGAACCTCCATGGCAAAAATATCGATTGCTGTAATAGTGGTGACTTATGTAATCGCCATTTACATCCCGCCTTTACGCCGAAACTTACTACACCCGCCCCAGAATTGCCAGTAAGCTCGCAATCGGTGCATTATCTGGCCATGATTGCATCGATGATCATCTGCTTATCTGCCTTTGTCGTGATCATTGTAATTGTTTGCATGACTTATAGAAGAAGAGAGAAACTACGTAAGCAACCGCGTCTCATAGGTAGTATGTGCAATAGTCAACTGTCACCGTTATCACAAATGGTCGGTCAAAGTTCGGGCTCGGGTTCAGGTTTACCTTTGCTGGTGCAACGTACCATAGCAAAAGAAATTCAAATGGTGCGTTTAATTGGGAAAGGACGCTACAGCGAAGTATGGCTGGCTCAGTGGCGTGACGAGAAAGTTGCCGTTAAAACGTTCAAGTATACACAGGAGACTTCTTGGTTTCGTGAAACTGAAATCTATCAAACTGTCTTAATGCGTCATGAAAATATTTTGGGCTTTATTGCGGCCGACATCAAATGCAACGGTAGCTGGGCCCAAATGATATTAATAACCGATTATCATGAAAATGGTAGTTTATACGATTACTTATCCAGCTCGGTTATTAATCCTCAGAAATTGCATTTGTTGGCTTATTCTCTCGCGTCGGGTCTGGCTCATTTACATGAAGAGATATTCGGTTCTCCCGGCAAACCGGCCATTGCCCATCGCGATATTAAAAGTAAAAATATCTTAGTTAAACGCAACGGACAGTGCGCTATAGCAGATTTTGGTTTGGCCGTTAAATACATTTCCGAATTGGATGAAATACACATTGCTCAAAACACCCGAGTAGGTACTAGACGTTATATGGCCCCGGAAGTCCTCAATCAAACAATGAATCCGCAACAAATTGATGAATTTAAAAGGGCTGACATGTACTCAGTGGGTTTGGTATTATGGGAAATGGCAAGACGTTGCTATACACCTATACCCGGGTCTAAGGCTACCACTTGTGAAGATTACGCTCCGCCCTATCATGATGTAGTGCCTTCCGAGCCCACTTTTGAGGATATGCATGTTGTAGTCTGCGTAAAAGGTTTTCGTCCGCCTATACCGTCACGTTGGCAAGAAGATGATGTTTTAGCTACGATTGCAAAAATCATGCAAGAATGCTGGCATCCCAACCCGTCAGTGCGCCTGACTGCGTTACGAGTGAAAAAGACACTAGCACGCTTCGATGCCGACTACATGGACTGTCCTGTTAAAATTGTGTAAAAACTAATTTATTATAATTTCTTTAGCGCATCGTTAGTTTAGGTTATTTTTTTTCCTTTCCCCCTCCAACGCCTAGCAAGACATTGTTTAAATAAGTAAGTTTAGGTATGGATGTGTGTGCGCAATTTTTTAATTTTTTTTATTTTTTGTTTGTTATAATAAGAATTTCTTGTTTTCAGTTTTGAAAAAAATCAGAAAAAAAAACTTGTTTTGTTTTAAAACCAATTTTGAAAAAAAGAATTTTTTTAATTTTTTTCTAATTTAAGTGTAATTAAGTTAAGTTCAATTTAAGGGTTTTTCTCATTTATATATAAAGGAATTCATGCGAAGGAGCTACCAGCTAATCCCCGATAAAGAAGAAAGAAAAGAAGAAAATTCTTTTGAAAACTTTTGAAAATATTTTAATTCCTAAATGCATTTGCTTTGTACAAAATCATAAATATTTATTTATCTTTATATTTTATTTTGCAATTAAAATTAAACTTTAGTCCCATAAGCTTATTACAATTATTTCGATTTCTTTATTGTTAGACGACAAAATACGCTAATATTTTTGTTCTTTTTAAATTTAAAATCTAATTTAAGCCGATTTATCGATACCCATCACTTATATAATCCGCTAAATATAGCTGCCGACTAATAGCCACATTCTGAGCACCATCGCTAAGGCGTCTCTTATATTGTTGTTCTGAGCACAATCGCCCACTAACCATATATTTTTGACGGACGACTGTAAAACTGGTTTTATCAATATTTACTGAGGGTTCGGTTTTCTGACTTTTAATCATGAACTTGGAAATTTAAAAAAACGTGACCTATTTGCGCTGTACTCTTGAGTAGATTACTGAACATTTTCATTATAATAAGAAGGTACAGCGCGACGACATAAGGAGAAAAATCTTAAACATTGAAAGAAAATACAACAGAAAAGTATACAAAACGACAATTTTGTAGAAAATAAGCAAATAGTAAAATAATATATTAATAATTTACCTGCAACTTATTCCATTTTGTAAGACCGTGTCATTTTTGTACCCACCACAATTAAGCCTTAAAAGGAAGTTTACTACATCCCATAAAGTATATGTATTCTTGATTCGAATCAAATTCTTGGCTTTGTTAAGCATGCCTGTCCGTCTGTCTGTCTGTTTAATGTCTGCGGTAAACATTCTCCTGACTGCAAAAAGGAAGCTCTCGGCTTTAAATTTGGCAGAAACCTGAACTGCGTTGTTTATAAACTAGAACAGATGTCATTTTTATCCTATAGATGACCCCAAAATGCTTGCGCAAAAATGTAGAAAATCGATCATGTCTATGCAATATTAGGTGATGCAAAATAGTTTTATTAATATATAATCTCCCAATATTTCTCAATAAATGGCTTCTTCAAGGGCAAAAATTATCAAAATATAAACAGTCTGCGCTGTTTTCTGCCACTAGATAGTCTTAGATGCCTATATATGCCGTCGGAATTATAAAGCTACCCGAAAAATGGCAAAAGATCGTAGATAATGGTCCATTTCCAATAAAGAAATATTTTCAAAAAACCCAGAAGACTTTTTATATGGCTCAATATATGCAAGCACCTAATATTCGAGAAAGGTATTAAGCATATATTTATGCTTTAAAAAAATAGAACTATTTTTGAAAAATATTAGTAAAAGGCAGCACTGGAGCCTTTCTCGTGAAAATACTGTTCGACAGGCGGTGTAACTTTTGCAAAATTTCAAATTTGTAGAAATAGGAAAATCTCTTAACCAACACGTCCTTAGGTGGAAAATTTCGGGGTAAGAGAGGGGAATTGTCGGGCATATGATGGAGGAAGGCACTAATTTTTTTTTGTAAATAACGAGTTGCAGAGTAAGTAAAGGACCTCGACTAACAACTTAATGACCGTGGGTTCATCTACCAAGTGCAGCACAGATCGATGTCCTAACAAAATTGATAGACCGTTACAGTAAATATTTTACGTATTATCCTTGGATCAATAATCTCTTAATTAAGAATTGATTGCAATGGAAGTTTCCTACTCTAACACGCATTGGTTATCTAAGTATTTTTCCACAACGAATTTGCTAACCCTCTACTTCGCGACTGCCAGTTATGAAACGAGAGTGGCTACTGCATATGAGTTCACCTATTTACGGTACTTTTAAGTGATGGGTAAAAAGAAAAACAATATTTTAGAAGATGGAGGCAATTGTGTAGGAAAACTATTTCAACTAAAGTGTAAACTTTTACTATGTTAAGTTATTTTAAGTTCTATTCATAATTACTTCCATGATCGTTTAAAAAAAACTAGTCATCAAACTGTTTTTAAATAACGTTAGAAAACCTACTTTAAAAATATATTAAGCTATAAATGATGTTTACTACATAGACGTACCGGTTATTAATCCATCTTTCTCTAATCAGAGCGAAGTTAATACTTTTAGAGAAGTCCATCTATTGACCTTAACTTCGGCCGCACTTTACAGTTACGGAACTCGTTATCGCGCCATTCACATCGAAGTGATTATTAGCCCGAGTAAATTTAAATTAACTATAAAGACCGCTTATGACGTATAAAACACACATAAATCCTAACTTTATTGCCAATATTATACGATAGAGTTACGTTATCTCTCTGTCTTGATCTTATGTCTTCATCTTTGTTTTTCTTCACGACTGTGCTGTCAATTATTAATTACAGTAATGATTATTATTGTATAACTCAATTGTCATTAATTATTATTACTATCGACATAACTAAACTGGTCTCCTCCTCATTCTTTTCATTGTTGCTATAAGCCTTTCTAGAGCAATATATGCTGAAAATACGAAAATGCCTTGACGACTGTTAAGAAACACTTGTGCTAATATTGGGAATTTCTGGCTATAAGCCCGAACTGACTTATTCGCCTATTTTCTAAAGCAAAGTCAACTTTGTTGATGCAAAACGTTTTCTCTACGGTAAATGGTGATCGTTGGACTCCCGATGGAGGGAATGGAAACAAAAAAATAAAATCTGTTTCACTTGCAGTAAACATAATATTGTGGATCCCTGGTACTAGAACTATATTCAAGAAAAGCTCATTTTAGCGATGTCCCTTTGCTGTAATGTGGAAATTGTTAAATTCTGTTGGCCAAGGCTTAATAAATCCCAAAGCCCTCTCCGCTTTATTCACAATAATGTTCGCATTAGCATTAGATTAAAAAAAAGTTTCCCGCAAAAGAGCTATTTTTTTTTTAATTGTAATTTTTATGAACTCATAATGTAATACAGCGTAGGACTCGTTTATCAAAATTTTCCATAAATGCTGCTGAATTTCATTGATGCAGCGTTGAGTCGCCTCCTTTATCTCGCAAGTGGCGGCAATTTCGAATCTTGCGTAAATTTTGGGTTACCATACATTTTGCATTGTAGCCCATGTCCAAATTGCTTAGGGATATTCATAAATTACAAGCACAAGTTCATTATTTTGTTGACGTCCATCGAACAACTATCGAAATTACCTTATTGTACGAGCGTCTTTTGGCGTATTGGTTACAATTTTCCCGCCGTGTTATGCTTTCAATTGCAAAAATTTTTGATCGATGCCTAAAGTGAATATCTGGACTAATTCCGCGAAGGCAATTCTGTTTTCAAACTACGTCTTCTACTGTGCAGAGGCATAAACACGAGACGCTGAAATATCCTGTTTTCGCAAAGAGAAGAAGAGAAGTAGAAAAAGTAACCAACTACAACTGTTTTGTTTTATCGAAAGACAAGAAATGGTTTTGCTAAGTGGCTCATGATCACACTCGCATCAAATGCTACGACTGGCAATTTCTTGCTTGCAAATTAATCATATTTTCATTTTCCCTTAAAGGACAGCAACGGGTTTTCAATTTAGCTTATATGCGATACAATTTTAATTTAGTTAAACTCGGCGCTATCTCTTTATCAATTGTTTAACGGGAAAGAGAAAACTCCGTTCATTCGCTAAGCCGATTTACTTTTCATGCATCGCAATTAAATCACTGTGCGGTAAGCCGTTTACAAAAGTAATTAAGGAGTTTTCTAAATATTCGATATGTGGCGCTCTTGAAGCTTGCTGTTAATAGAAAAGAAAAGAAAAACGTATGCGCCAAGATTGAAGGAAAGCTGCATTACTAACCGGTATAGGTGGTATTAAAATATAATTGAGATAAAAAATATGAAAAGTTCGCAACTATTGCTTTCGAAGAAATACAAAACACATGATAATAACTTTATTTATATAAAAGTGCCAGCCTTAATAGTTTAAAAGTGAAAAGAGAAAAAAAAAAAAAAGAGTTAACATAGCAATATAGAAAACACTAAATGATATATAAATATTAACAAAAGAAAAAAAATTTAATTAAAAAAATAGAAAAAAAAGCAACTGCCTTATTTTATTATAATTATTATTGCTATTAAAATATATTTTGAAAGATAGAAAAAACATAAAAAAAACATAGTGAGCCGCGGCCCACCATTAAATACCCTATGCCACTTTACCGTTTTTCATGTGACGACTTTCTTCAAGATAACGTGTTATACGGGAAGTCGGGTCGAAAAAGAAATCCGATTCAAACTATTTTCAAAAGCGTTCGTCTTTGGGTCAAAGCACTTCGGTGAGCCAAATCCCATCAAAATTTCTCAAAAATCTGAACACAAGACTACAAGATGGACATGCGGATAGACAAGCTTAAATTAAGTCAGAAAGTGATTCCGAATCGATCGGTATAATAAATGGCGGCTCTGTCTCAAACCTTTTTCTATGTTCCGTACACACATAATACACATATATCCGTACAAAGTTAATCAGCCTTTGTAGCGCAAGTGGCTTAGGGTATAATGAATATTTCAAAAAATGCAAAAAAAGAAAAACACTAACAGCTAAACAGAATGAGGTAAACATTTAACACTACGAACACTTATTCAACACCGTTGTAAAAACATAATGGATTCGTGTCTGATTAGTTTTTAATTTAAAAAAAAAATAATAACAATAATTTATATTAGAAATAAATGATATGTAATAAATAAATATATATAACGTGTATATGTATATAAATAAAGATAATTATAAAATAGTTTATAAAACTTACACTTCTTATTTATTTCGTATCAATTAATAATTTTTAATCGTGGAATGTCGCGTATTTTGTTTCTCTATAAATCATTGATTAATTTGTAGATATAAAATTTATATATTAATGAAATTTGTAAGAAAATGTTGGTAAAAAAACACTTTAAATTTATTATTAGAAACTAATTTCCATTAGTGGAAAATCAATTGGTTTTTTTTTCTTTTTTTTTTTTTTCAAATATACAATTTTTATAATAATAATTAATTCATGTAAAATAGAATGGGCAGACACACACATACACACACACACACATACATACAAATTTATGATAAAGTTATTTAAGAAATTAATTTAAAAAAAAAAATAAATAAACTTAATAAAAAATATTTAACAAAAAAACAAGAAAAGCAAAATTTTTTTTAAATGAAAATCTTCTATCTATCGTTAATGGGCCCACCTATCCATAACGGCAGAGATAATTAGTTTTGCAATTGCATCCAGAACCACTTTCAAACCAGAGATTATCACCTTCTAATTTAAAAATCTCTATAGGAGCAATGGCACCGTTATAGGCAACAGAATTTTAGACCAATACGTTGAGATATCTATGACCACAGTGGAAATATCATTTTGTCGTAGTATCAGCAATTCCATTTCAAAACTTTCACTTTCAATTCGAGACCTTTTAAAGAGCTATGACATTGTAGTGAGCGTTCGCCTTGCACTACAAACATGAACTACCATAACTTCCCCGATCATATTTGATTGCGTACGTGTTGTTATCACCAATATTCTGTGGCAAGTTTCAAATAAATGTCATACAATTCTACACAAATGCTTAGAGTGCTCTTCTAACTGATTATATTTTCATGGGTCTCTTCTCAGGCAAAAAAGGCGGCGGACATCGATAAATAGTGAAAAATAAATGCAAAACCGATATTAATTATACGGTCTAGTGCTTAGGGCGGCACCTTCATCTGGGCATCTTCAGCTCATTGAAATTTCATTTATTTCGTCAAAGTCCGGTTCTGTCCGTCACGGTTTCTTTCAATTCCCATAATTGTAAGAATATTTAAGAAAGCTGGGGGGTTATGCACTTACATATTTACCCGAGTGTAGACACACAAGTCGTGCCAAAAAAATAAGAACAATTTAATTTTATCCCTTTTAAATCTATTTCGGCGCCACCGAAGTATTCTTGCTCAGATACTGTACGCTTATGCCAACATTTTTTCCAATCCTTGAAACACTGGTTAACGTCGATTTCCGTTGCGGTCTATTGAGTTTAGGAAATAGCCAGAAATCACATGGGTCTAAATCGGGTAAATATGGTGGTTGTGGACCGATATGGGTTGAATTTTTAACGAAATAGTCCTATACTCAACTTTGTCCAGCATTGGAACAATGATTCTCGTTATTGAGCAATTTTTAGGGAGTAGCGAGTTGATGGCATTCGATAGGGTAGGAATTTTGCTCGACATTGAATGTAAAATCGTCTGTACGATCCATACGATCGTATCGTTTTTGTGTGTCGTCAGGGTGAGCTAATTCGATAAAGAAAACTGTAAGCCGACATCAAAATTTGCGGCACATCTCGATATAAAATCTGCCGAAAATAGTCGGCATCATCCCATAGACGTTCAAAAGCCTTCTGTACACCTATTTGTGTATTTTTATGATGTGTCAGATTTATGTAAAATGCAAAAATATAATTCAATAAGCGCAATATAAATACAACCCTACTTTTATATCGTAAAACAAAGAACTGGTAGTAAACCTTAAGATCAAGACGGACTTACATTACAATAATGATGAAGACTATGCATAACACTCTTTCACTTTACATTTAATTGATTTGCAAGAAATGTACAAAAAATCACACATACGATAATATCCTCTGCTTGCATTTTTATAACCACCAACAAGTAAAAAGTTGCATTAAGTGCACATAACAACTGCGTTAAATGGTGTAGCAACTGCATGTTTCTTTAGTTAGCAACACGATCAACCGCTTTTGATGTCTAATAGTAGTGCTCACTAGCATACTCTGAGCTAATAATAGGCGTAATGGTGGATGCATATATGTGTTCACGCACACGTGCTTATGATATGTAAAGCATTAACGAGAAGAAGAACAGATGCGTATAGGAAAACATATACGTATACCTTGAAGTACAACAGCGACTATTTACAAGCTTACACATGCATTATACGCTAATGATGTGTGAGCAAACAATTAGTATTGCATCAAACAACATACAACTCGCGCACTCATAGAATGCCCGGAACGCATAAAACTATTTCTTTTTGATGGCCAACAACGAAGCATGAGGTATGTTCCTTTTGTCAAGACATTTGCAACACTCAAAAGGAAGTTTCAGAGACGCCGTATATATTTTTAATCGGTATGAAATTTGAAAACCGATTTAAGCCTGGCCGTCTATTCGTCTGCGTAATGCTTTTTGCAATCCTCTTCTCCACAAACTCTTTCTGTAAACATCAAGATACCAACGGCTTCAAATACGGGAACAAAGTTGGAAGTTTTTCATCTCATATTGGGATTCAAAAGAGCCTGAATTGGTCAAAGCACGAGCCCACAACAAAACGTAGACTAAGAAAACCACTCTTTACAAAACCTAAAAAAGTTTATATTTTTGTTCATCGCAGCAGCTAAACTGTACAAATATCCACGCACAAAAATGGAAAGGGATCATCCACGCCCATCCTGTATTATAATGTACCAAAATTTAATTTTTTTTTAAAAAGTGTGTATATTCTTAATCAGTTTGT
Source organism: Glossina morsitans morsitans (assembly GCA_001077435.1). Lineage (NCBI taxonomy): Eukaryota > Metazoa > Arthropoda > Insecta > Diptera > Glossinidae > Glossina > Glossina morsitans. Next base: position 78,062 of record CCAG010021474.1, on the reverse strand, counting down.
CTCTTTGTTTGTCCCCCTGTCTGTTTGTTGTTCTGTCAGTCTGTATAATATCTGTGGTAATCATTCTACTGCCCGCACAAATGGACGCATCGACTTTAAATTTGCCAAAAACTTTAGAAGCTGTGTTAAAAATGGCCGAAATCGGCCAAAGGATACGCTCACAATACAATTTGAGTCGAGACGATATTTGTTTTCAAAAGCCAACGTATATAATTTTTTGCTAAGTATTCATATCCATTACGAGATATAACGAGAAAAGCATCCACCTCTGTCCTACAAAAATGGAAAAAATGAGCCACGCCCATCCATAAATTATCGAAGTTGTATTTGTTTTTATTTAAAGAAAGGCTGGTGGGTATAAACACAGTCGAACACAACTTCAATTATTTCATCTTGCAGACAAGTAGGTTGTATGCCTTTCCATAGCGTAGGTATGATTCGGTAAAAGTTGTTGCAGAATGGCCGGCAATGAAATGTTTCTTCTTTATGATGCCGGGTCAGCATTGTAGCGGGATGACAGCAGGCTATGCTTAGGTGTAGTCTTTGTCTCATCTATTAAAAGACGAAAGAATCTGCACAACAACACAGCAGCGTTGCTCTCGTCTGTCATATTTGAATAAAAACCCATGGAGGGGACGTCTTGCGTTGAAATACACGAATGAAAACGACAGACCGACTATTTCTTTTCATGGGGAAATAAAACGAAAGTTAGGATTCTGAAATAATTTTATAGACGAATCTTAAAAGCGAGTACAAAGAAGAGCTCAATAACGGCGAGCGAGGCTGGCAATGCAACTTGCAGGTTGCTAATGTACGTACCTACAAATCAAATTTGACGAACCCGAGACACTTAATGTTTAGAATGACGCTACTCACGAACACAAACGGGAAGCGTTATGAAGAAGGAGAATCAAAGCCAATATACAATCAAATTCACTTATCTAGTGGTTGCAAGTTCGGTTTCAATTAACGCATCGAAGAAAGATATGTGTAGGAATATCCCAGCGACCTAAAAATGTATAAATTCGCCCTCAAGGAGTTGGCTGCCTTTGGAATATTGGAAAAGATGTGGCACCTATCGTCGTCATTCCGTAGTAAGCAAGTCGTAAAGATCTTCTTTCCACCTCTTACGGCGGCCACAAATATTTTCTATTAAGTTAGGGAATGTTTAGGGACAAGTGCGGATGCGTTTTGTTAGCGAATTTGTCATTATGTTTACCGCGTTGATCCGACTTGTAGCAATCGGACTTACAACAAACGCATTCTGTCGCGCGAAGATTACTTCTTTGACGGGCACGAAGCCACCGCAATGTACAATAAATCCCACATACCATTGAAATAACTTTTGATCTTGAGCCCAAAACATTTTAATTACACGACGTGAGAACGGAGAACCTTCAAATCGCCGTATCACGTATAATTTAGATAATGCTTAACCTACAGTGAGTGCGTCAATAGAGCGTACAGCATGCTATGACCACCGCATAGCCAACTAGTTAAGAAGCACAGTTGTTTAATTTAATTTTGGACGTAGTCGTGTGCTTGGTCGATAAAGTCATAATACTTACCGATCGGTCACACACCTCTCAAGTTACGACTATCCCTTAACTCTCTCTGTCCACTTGTTTGTAACCGTGTTAGACTTAGGGATCGTATATAAAAATACCTTTACATACGGGAACGTTTGTTCTGCTTGTATGCATCTTGCATGCATACCTATTAACATCTATTGCAAATTGTGCGCATTGTATGAAATATGGGGGTAGGTCTTTTCGCGTTAAGGCGCGGGATTTATAATTAATAGGAAGCCTCTATAGTTCGTAGACTGAACTGGACATAGCAAGATCTACGCATGGAGGAACAAACAGGCCAAGCCAAGACTACTGTTCAACTCAGCACGTCCGAAGTATGGACATAATCTTTTACCAAGGTGTTCAATACCGTTGAATAAGTCCCAAATCCGCATTAGGATCAATAAACAGGTCCACATGGAGAGTTCATGGCAAGTGTAATGCGGCCAGTATTTCTCGGCGTATTCTCTCAGATAGATTCATATAGAAATCAAAAAGAAAACCGGAGGGTCCAGGTAACAGATGCTGAGAGAAATGCTAAAATGGAAATTGAAATTTTATTTTATACACGACCTGGCATTCCGGGTATGTCTTCTAAAACTATGGGCACGGATTATAGAGAGATAAAAAGAAGAAACTTAGAATGCAAGCGGGATCAAGCAGAGAACATGACAGACGATGTAAAATCGAGATAAGCTGATTTCTGCTCTTTTCCTTGTTTTTCCTCGGTTTCTGAAAGCCAATATTTCTTTATCACCTTGAAACTAGTTTGTGAAAATAACTCACGCGTTATTCGAGAAATAAATTTTCTATGAAATTCTATGAAATTGTCTGTGAAACATATTTCCCCATCATTCTATGCTGGAAAGCTTCATCATTGTATCACTTCCGCCGCACTTATGATCTTGCAATTGAAATATTACAGAAATATAAGGCTTGTTCTCTCTGCCCTTTCTTAATAGCTACATATCGAATTTTCAAAAGACCGTTCTAATCGCAAGGACGCCATCACAAAAGGAAAATAACCGTAAATTAGAACAAGCCATTGATACTGATCTAAAACTTATTGTTAATTTCACTAATGAGTGATTTTCACAAAATCTTCTTGGAATCGAATTTATTTATGTTAACCGAATCCATGACATGTGTAATGACTCTACAAATGATTGCTATTGCATAGAAAATGCAAGTTTGAGATTTATTGGTAAAGTAAGTAACTAGGTTAGGTATGTTACTTCAGTTTCAACATCCCGTATGTTAACCATTGCATTGAAGTCTTTTCCAGGTGCTCAAGGCAAAGGTGCTTGGGCAGGCTTCAAAGTGTTGTTAACCGTGTAACACGTTTTGCTTATAGCGTCAAACTCTCCTCCGCCGTTCATGTTTTCTTCAAATTCTCCTTTCCCGATTGTCTACCATTCGGGATGCTTATCTACCTCTACAAAAGTATTCAAATTTGATCCCCAAGCCTTTTAATTGACCGACTGCACTTCTCTATGCCGAATGGAAACCCTTTCACCCCTTTGTTTGTCTAACTCATCAGCCGAATGATCTTTCCCTGTTCGCGTTGCCACATATTGAAATGATCTAGCACTCAGCCTGAAAGCCTTCGATGATTCTTTGAACACCCTAGTTCCTTATGTTATGTATCAGCAAACTGCTTGCTTGAACTGCTTATACAAAAGAAAAAAAGCTATCGAAAGTTTACGGAAGATTCAGTTGATGATTCATTTTTATTAATATTTGTTAAATTTAATTAAGAAATTCATTTTCAAGTATTCACATGCCGCGGTGTCAATTTGCGTAATGAATGTGTCTAATGCAATAATTCATAGATTATACGGACAATTCAAAATGCAGGCAGATGTACATTTCGTTTTAATTGATTTCGATTTTCTTCCTGAATATAGTAAGTTTACGTATGCCTTCATTACACTACCGATACCTATACGCTTCGATGCCTTTGTGTTTGCGATTTACTTGAAATAGATTTTATTTCTCATCACTTGAGAGATATTCAGAACAGAAAACAGAAAGAAAAAAAACAAAAACAAACACTTAAAAAAGATTCGCAAATCATTATGTATCCACCTACAAATTGCACAACCACCACTTCAAAAATCATATATGCCTGAACATCAACACACGGATATAAATACACATGCATAGAAACAGATTAACCACATGAATATCCATAGAAAACTGATGGCCTGTGAAGATTTATTGAAATGAATAATTTTGTTTTGCTTGGTTTTTGTTTTTTGTTTTCACACACACACATTTACACTTAAGCGGATACACATAATTTGGAAATTGACATATATATATATATATATATATATATATGTATATATGTATTTATATATAAACGAAGTTTAATCACCAGTCATCATTTCCATGAACTCTAAAATATATGAAAAATGATGAAAATATTTGTGTTAGGATTTTTTTCGTTCATTTTTCGTACTCACCATCAAAGTCCACTGTTCCGGAACCATCAGTATCGATTTCAGCTATAATGCCATCCAAGTCACTTGATGATAATTTGTCATCTAAAGCGGCTAAGATTTCTTTCAAGGTAGATGTAGTAATGTAACCATTGCCCTCACGATCGTAGAGACGAAATGCTTCTTTTAATTCTTTTTGTATGGCTTCCGCATCCTCTTCTTCCAGAAAATGGGCAGCTATATTACAGAAGCCATCAAAATTCACTTTGCCTGTATTGTCAGGATCATTCTCATCTATTAACTCCTGTAATTCGTTCTCCTCAAACATTTGGCCCATGCTATTCAAAATAGTCTTTAAGCGTAGCGTCTCAATAAATCCAGTTTTTTGCGTATCAAACATTTGGAATGCTTTACGCATTATAGCCATTTTCTCCTCATCTTCCTACATGAACGACGAAAACATTTCAAGATTCCTTTAGGCATTCTTGTTTTCCCCATAACTTTATAACGCTCACTCACCATTATTTTATTTAATATGAAAAGATTTCACTTCCCCTAGCAAAGAAAAACACTAACACCAACAGCTACGCTTGCCTGAGATTCTTTATAATTTTCCAAGCACTTCCACAATCGTTGAGTTTCATAAATGAACTAAAACATAAAATTGCTAAAATTTATTATTTATATTGTTTTGTGTTCGTGGTTTTTATTTACTTTTTCAAAGAAATTTGAATATATATATGCGTATGTATATACGAATATATAATAAATACATATATATATGTAGGTATATATATGATGTAGGTATACTGAACTGAAACTAAATAATTATAATAAATTTTACTCAAAAACGTTAGCCGAATATCTCGGCTACATTCTTAATCATCCTCCTTCAAAAGCATCCATCAACATGATTTTTTCTCAACTTTAGCGCTCTCGTAATGTCCACGCGAATTTCATGCTACATTATATATGTATGTATAATCATACATTTTCTTTTTACTATCTTCGATTTTTCTTTTCACCTATGGACCTATACTTAATATCCGAAAGATTAACTAGACATTAACCTTAACGTAAACAATTTATATAAAATTTGAATCCATTATTAAATCATAAACTTTCTGCCCCTCACTGATTCACGTTTTAATGAGACGACTCTTATGCTGACGGTGGGGCGAAAAACGATTTCTTCTACATGTCGAAAATAGTCACATTTCTGTTGATTTGTTTATTTCATTATTAGCGAGTATATAGATGTAGTTGCCGCCGTTGCCTGCCGACTCTTAACATTTGACTTACGTTTACAAACACTAGTCCCTTTCTTCATCCCACCCTTCGCACAATCCTTCCTGATCACCATCGTGCCGATAAAGTAAACCCCCTAATTAGCTGGGCATAGGAAAAAAAAATATACTTACGAAGCCCATCAGTTTGACGGGTAAATTCTGTGAGTCGTCACAGTCGTAGAAAAGAAAGTTGAAGTGGAAGGTGAAATTGGGTGCATGCATTCCTTGATCAATTAAGGATATGAAGTTTAAAAATAGGGTGCGATCTGTTTGCTATTATAGACGTATTAGCCAACCAATCGGGACTCTTCTCTCTCCGAACATGTAGATGATTCTGTCGAAAATTTAATGAGCACTTTTTTAGAAATATATTAGCGGGAGTGAATGTAAATGTTTTCCGAGGTTGCTTTAGCTTTTTTCTGCATTGTGGGCGTGTATGTGAACGGATGACGCCGACTTTCTAACCAATCGATCAAGAAATGTTCGCCCTCAATTTTAACTTCGGGTCTTTATTTTTGCGATTGTAACGGTTCAGGAAATTTACCCGTTAAATTGAGGTACACTTGTAGAAATAGGTATACGTACAACATCTAGAAACAACAGAATGGATGTGTTCCAAAAAAAAAGAGTAGACTTATACACCCGTTGTATTATATCATTAAAAAGGAATAAACTTCTTTATGCAGAATTTGGTTTGGTGCCATTAATCTAGGACTAATGCTAGTGAAACGAACTGGCTACCATATCGTCAATTTGCATGGATACAAACAGCTTTTAGAGATTCTTTAAATAGTCAAGAAGGACATAAAAAAACAAATGTGGGTGTGGCAAAATTTTAAAAGTCCGAAAAGTTTAATCTTTGAACATAATTGTATGGGATTTGAAGTCGTTTTTGTCTAAACATTCCACGCGTTAACTCCTAAAATTTTCATTCTTTTAATGCCAGTGTTTTTCATTCAGCTCAAAACAACATACTATGGCGAAGTTCATAGGAATTTTTTGCTTTTCTCTCCTTAAACATTATTATTTTACCTTATCTTTCCTTCCATCCGAAAGAAGTCGACAGCAAACCGCTTTTTATATTTTACACCACTTGTGGTCCAAGAGCATGTTAGGTTTGTGCGGAAGCATGCAGACCCCAGAAGAAGTTGAGATAGGCCAGCCTTTTATTATACCGACCGATTCAGAGCCATTTAAGCTTGCCCATTGGTCTGTCTGTCCGCCTTATTTTTTGAGATGTTTTGATGACATTCGGTACACTGACGTGTTTTAGCTAAGGGCGAAAACTATCAAAAATGGTCCGGACCCAACAACTTTGCCGTTCACTTCGCATATAATGCATTTTGCGTTTATTTTGAAAAATTGTTGCATGACTGTAGGGATATGTAGCGTATTTAATTGTGGGCGCTGGCTCACCACATTGTTTTTAATTATTTTCTCCCTTGTTTAAATGGAGATATTTTGTATATAAAAAAAAATATGGGATCCCCCAACGTCTTACGGGAAACTTAATCTTCATGCGAGACATGATTTGAAGCTTAAGTGTTCAGCTTTACCAGTCGAGATTTTATGTACAAACTTCAGACTTTTTACATTTCAACTGATTGATTTAACTATGACGAGACCCTATGCACTGCTCATAAAACGAGACTCTGATCGGTAAAACAATAATCTTAAGTTTTAATCCGCAGCATATTTTGTGTAAGCGAATTTGCGAATTCTCTAAAACCTACGCTCCACAATACTAAGCACTGAGGTTACATTCACATAGCTCGATGTTTTCTCAGAAAGGCTGACTGCAGTAAGTAAACTCCTTTGTTACATCTTACGAGGCTTGGGTTACTTTAGGGTTGCTTTAAATTTGTGCGGATGAGTACCACATCCAACTTAATTTCTGAATCGATTTAAATTTGTATGTCTATTAAATTAGTTTGTCTTTAACTTATAATATATTCGACAATATTTCGAAAACAATTATCGTAGACTGGTAAAGGCCCATCTACAAAAAAAGAATCGTTATATGGAAAAAATGTGCGATTTTTAATATTTCTTCACAAAAACCAATTTAACAAATTAAATGAAGATGGCAAATATAGATGCGATGAGACCCTATCAGCACCTTACAAAGTATAAGAATGCATGGCGATTGGATCTAATTTTTGGGGTTTTGCAATGAAAGTTGGTCCAAAAGAGCAATTTCACGTATAAGTTGTCTAAACTAAGTTTCACGCATAAACACAGACCGATATGAACAGAAATGGCTACAGAACTTTATAAGGGGAGATGGTATTAGCCTGCCCTGCCCATTTGTAACATTTTAGTTTGGTAGACATCATGTTTTAGATTAGCAAGAATTTTTCATCTGTTTTTTCCTCCGCCTTCCCCAATGATATATAGTTCGTACATGTGAACAGAATTAAAAAAACGAGAGTTTCTTTTTACCAAAGCAACAAACCTATGACGTCTACACCTATCGATGGCAAATGTTAATAAATTGTGATCCGCTGATGTAATATTTGGAAAGAGACCTTAAATACCATGCTCGGCATACATGGGCTTCATAAGATTCTGAATTGATCGATCACTGCGTGTATCTCTCCAATAGCACATTTTTGCACCTTCACATACTATTTGTGATGTAGGGTATATTAAGTTACCTCGGATGCATGTAGTACCCAGAAAGCCTTGACATAGACCTACTGTTTATTGTGCCGATCGATTCTGAATTCTTTTCTGGTTAATCCAAAATCACTTTCGTTTATTGTTCTCAAATTTGTTTTTTATGTTTCTTGTGCGAGCAAATTGAAAAGTCGTCTTAATATGCATACTTGGGTAAAGTGATATTCAAAAACACTGTGTTCTTGTTTTTCAGATTTTGACTTAAAAAACGTTCTTTAGAATGTCAAAATTTGTCTCAAAACATTCCCCCTTTAAAGTTAATTAAACCATTCGGTGAATGGGTCGTCCACGATAAGTCACTGAATTAAAAGCAATAGGTCTTTGAACGGTTTTTGTTTCGTGCACATATTTACACAAAGTAGGCTTTAGTTTTATCTTGCAATTAAATACGATATACATATATCTTAATATACAAATGTATACGCGTATATGCATCCGCGCACATATACACAATAATTAATTATCATTTATTGGAAACTTATCTAATTTCTCTTTTTTTTTGGGTGGAAAATGTTTCACAACAAGCCAAATAAAAATTTTGCTAAAGAAAAGTAGAAATAACTTCCTTTTGGCAATGATCCTAAAGAGATGTGACATTAGATCAGATAAACACGATTGTACTTTAAATTATTACAGACTGATTTTAAATCTGTAAGAGTGGAAGTTAAACGATCGATTTTTATTGATTGACTTTAAAGTTAGGTGCGAAGCGCAGTGCTTTCTATGTACCTTTAAATGAATGCATCGATACACACGACATGACTAATCGTGATCACCGACATTTCAAAGTATCACATTGACTTTCCACTAAGCTATGGCGTGCAATTGATGGCATTTCGCTACATATCTATACCCAACACATCTAGTGATATATGCATAACACATAATCCCTTCAGATATGCCTACATTTTATTGTGCAGATCGTTTCAGAATAATTGCTTGAATCGATTTAGGCAAGTCTGTCCGTTTGTCCAGGTGATGTCTGCATTTGCAATTTTGTCTTCAACACACAATTTTAGAGATACCTTAACTAAATCTAATACATTGACGTCTTTTAACATAGGGACGCACCTTAATAAAAGTGGATTAGATCGGCCCATTTTTACGCCACCATTTCTAATATTATGTCTTTGTATTAAAAATAGGCAAAAATCGAAAATTCTTAAAATCTCCCATATTACATATATATGTCACCACGCAATAATTTGCCATAGAAATCATCTTTACCATATTTAGACAACTTAGGTCTATTTTTCAAGTTCCATTGGGTATAACGTTTCTTATGAAAAGTACCTGTTTATTTGGCAGCTGTGTAAATTTAAGAAAACAATTAGACAAACGATAATAAGATCCTTGAGGAGAAGATTAGTTTTTGCTAAATTCAGAACACATCTGTTTACGTTTTGAGACCATTTACTTATTACGACCTTCAAAGGAAAACAAGGTACAAATGAAGAGTCGTACTAGTAAAGCGGTGTATGGTATCTAATTATCGACCTTGCCTGAGTGACTGTTCTTATATGTAAAATGTTGCGGACAGTAATCAGAATTTTTGCATAAGTATATATTAAATCCACTTAAGAGCTCCGTTCTCCCTATCAATACGCCTACATATAGATGTGAGGATGAACAACCAAAATTCATTGCTAGGCGAATATTTTGCTTTTCATTGTTTTTGTCACATAATTCTATGCTTATACATATGTATTATTGGGTTGGTAAAAAAGACATTAAAATCTTTTGAGTTTCCTGCTAGACGTCGTATGTATTTGCAGAGACAAAGCTGATATTTTCTTTCATACACATACCATAGAAGTAGGTTGGCAAGAAAATAAAATTTTCTTACGTAGGAGTGATAAATACTTTTTGATTTAGTTATTAATTCAACACTATCTTGTGCACATTACCAAGTTCAGATTTTTAAGTGCAATGTGGAGAAAACCGTCAGTTATTGTTAAATAGTCGGCTTGTGAAAGAGGAAAGAATTTGTAACAAGTACCACTATATAATCTCAAAAGAAGTGGTGGAATGATAACATCAACGAACTATAAATTTTGCTGATCATTAGCGAGACATTGGATTATGGGACTTGATATTTTGCAATGCCCAAAACGCAGCTTCAGAGACCCCATAAAATATATATATTCTTGATCAGCATCAAATTCTGAATTAACTTAAGCATGCGAGTCTGTCCATCTGTGCAATGTCTTTGGTAAACATTCTCCTAGCTGCAAAAATGAACCCATCGACTTAAAATTAGGCAGAAACATTCGAAGTTCTTGCATGCAGGGTAGTACTGAAAATGGACCAAATTACATCTTCTCAATTTTATAGTGCGTCATGCATTGATTTGTTTTTCATAATCTTTATATAACGCAAACATAAGCATACTTCATAAAACCCATAAAGTACATAAAGTATATAAATTCTTGGCCAGTTTCAAGTGCGGAATACACCTAAGCATATCCCTCCGTTCATCTGTTCATCTGTCCGTCTGCCCAACTAACTAGTATCTGCGATAAACATTCTCCCATCCGTAAAAGTAAAGCTATGGCCTACAAATCCGCAAAAAAAATGGAAAATGACCCAAACCGATCAAAGAACGCGCCTATAACGCCCACGTGCATATGCAACAAAAACTGTGAATGCCTTTGCTTTCCTTGTTACTCATAAAGCACTACACATACATCATATCAATTTTATGAAAATAGAATAAAATCGGTCGCGTCCCAGCAATATTACAGAATATGCAAATTTATGTATTTTCCTTTTGTTTAGTCTCACATTAGGATAACGGTGATGACAACAACAGATTCCGTAACGAACGAATATAATTATACCCTACACCACTTGTGGTACAGGATACATTAAGTTAGTGCGGATGTATGTAACATGCAGAAGACTCACCTTTTGTTATACCAATCGATTCAGAATCATTATATCGATCGATCTAAGTCTGTCTGTCTGTCTTATGTCTGTCTATGTACCCTAATAAGCATTTTCACGAAAATTGGTGCTTTTTAGAGCAGAAAAATTTATGTTTTAATATGTGGTGATGAACTCAACAAAATTTGGAACATCTACACCTATTATTGCCTTTATGATAGACCCATATAATGGATATAATTTTTGAAGTCTATAATAAAAATAAGAATTGTGTTAGAAAATGCGGTGCAGGGTATTGAAAGGTCGAGCTTGCCCCACTACAGTGTTCTCATTTGTTTTCCAGTTTAATATTAATGTAAATTCAGTGAAGAGAAAATATCGTATTGCCAGATTATCCGCAAACTTGTGAGTAACAAGAGTGACTTAAATTTTTAATTTTTTAATATTTAATTTACTTGTTAAATTTTTTCTTAGAAAATAAATAGAAAAAAAAAAACTACATAAAAATTTAAATAATTAAAAACCTAAATGAAAGTCTCTTCAACTATTATATATATTCTTAAGCCTTATTAAGCCTCTTATTATATTACATACATTCTTGGACTTAGATGCTATTGCTTTAAAACTTTAGTCTTAGAATTTATTTCTTTGACTAATATAATAATAATAACATACCCATATACACATATTCAAGCATCTACAACATATACGGCAGCTATTTCAAGTATGCAACTGTAATAGTAGCTGAAGAGGTCATGAAAAAGTTATACGTGTCGATGTACAAAATGTGTAATCAATTATGGAACTTTTGCTGACAAGCCTAAGAGCGATTGTGGTAATCACAACAGGCATTGTCGCCTTGAAAACCGTTTTCTGAACGAGGAGGAATCGTCCAGATATTCACTCCATCTTTACGCCTGTAAACATATATCGCTATGAGATTTATTCGGAGATCGATAGAAAGTTAGAACCAGAAGTACCAGGAAGCACTTGAACGCAACTTTTATGTTAAGTCGGATAAAACATATATCAGCAATAATATATATTGTTCGCAGACTACTGGCCTACCACATACAAACCACACTTTTTTTTTTTGGGCCTATAGATTGGTTTTTAGCGAAAGAAATATGTTATCAAGTGTTATTTCTCTATGCCGCTGTGCCAACATCGACAGGTATTTGAAAGGAATAATCAATATTCAGGCTGCAAATAGTTTGGGATAGTGAGAAGGCAAGACTTAGTTCAAGGCTTCGATAAGTCACCCATTATTGTCCAACATCTCGGTAGTTGTCTTCGCTTTGCTACAATTTTTCATTTGCGCTTTTGTTTTATATCCTACATCGCTTGTGATGAGAGTACATTAGGTTGAACGCGCCAAATGACTTGAAATGTATCCGCTTTTAATTATACCAAGCAATTTAGAGTAATCGTTTTACGAATTTAAGCCTGTCTGTCCGTTTGTCCATATATACCTGCCCATGTAGGTTTGCGTTTGACTCACTGACCGTTGTTTTGGAGCTGGTTGCCAAATTTTATACTCGGACGTACTTTGGACAAAGAATGTACACCATTGACTGGATTAAACTATTACCATGCGAACCCCTTTACATTATTCCATCTTCTGTAATTCTGTAATTATATGAAAAGAAAATCGTTTAAGAAAATCTTTTTTAATATTCTTCAATTTTTTAGTCTAAGAATTTATTTCATTAGTCTAAAATTTTAATAATAATAATAATAATAATATTCTGCAACAGCTATTAACGAACTGCCGTATTAGGGTTCTCATAAACAGCAACCTTTTATGTGCCAACAATGGCTAATATTTGATATTTTGTGACGAAAGATCTGACGAAAGATAACTCCTTTTAATAAAGAGATAAACAGAGAGAGGCATCACCTCGGCGCACATTTTAGACACTTTTCTATTCTTTCCTTTGCAAAAATTCACTTTTCAATGTAACCGACAAATTGGGGTAGGGTATTGATAAGTTATCTCCCTTGCTCGGCTATAATGTTTTAAGCGACCTGCTTGCGTATGAGTAACTTTACCATACATTTATTTATTCACATATGAAAATTAGCTATAATAAGATAACAGCCGAATGATGACACTTAAGTAGACTTTTAAAAGTAAAACTTATGCTAAATATTATGACTTCATTATTAGGAGGTACGAAAGAATTAACAATGAATAGAGAGGTCGAAGTCCATACATAAATACACAAGCAAGAGAAAAAAAAGGAAATAAAAACACATGCACTCGTCCAGCACAGATACACAGTCGCAGTCATTCGAAGACATAGTTCCAAGATAGCAGTAAATCGTGTTAAACTGTTGGTAAAGAAAGCTTGACAACCGTTAATAATAAAAATATTTAGTTCACTTTACGAGTGAAGAGAGACATACCGTTTCGACGCCATATATAAGAAGTCTGATATTGAGATAAAACTATAGATATCATTTCGATTCATCGTATCGACCGGTTGAAAAGGTCTCAATTATTTCTATCTTAGGTGAGCTTTATAAAAATAAAATACGTACAAGAGCAACTAGGGGCACTGAAATATACCTCTTCTAATAAAACCGGCGAGTCAATAACATCACTTATTGATTTAACTATGAAAGTGACATCTCTGGTGAAGGAAGCACTAACCTATATTTATAAGGAGTCAACGAGACGCATGAACACTAACCAAAATTCCGAAGCGAAAAGAGCAAGGATTGCTTTCGAATCCTTTCTTTTGAATCAACATAACACTTGCAGAAATCTATTTATGCTAAGCTCTCCATGCACATTGAAACGTAGTTTTAAGGTGAGCTCTATATGTGTATATAGTTTCTCATCAAATAGAGCAATGAACAAATCTACATTTTCCAATTTCTGTGAATCAGCGAAATACTCAGTCGAAAAGGCATTTTTCCTTGGAAATGCAAGCATCTTTCGTTGTTTTAGATTTAATGTCATAGAGTTGTAAGGAGCACCATGTAGCCAAATTGAAAAGAGACAGATGTGCAGAAGAGAATACCACCAAAGTACATTAAGATAGGGCTTGATTTAATCAACATAATCTACGGGATAAGTAGGCAGGGCATAAAGAAAGTTCTAAATGGCTATCTGGTGGCATTTGTTCCGTCAGAATAGATGGAGTTACGGGTTGCACTAAATCATCTGTTATGAAGATAAGAGCTTATCCATTCCAACAAGTAGAAGGCTTGAAGTTTAAACATAACAAGTAAATACTAAAACAACCGTTAGGGCAAGCCGCGCTTAAAGTTCGGAATAGATGTTTTTGATAGCGAAAATTAATAGTTAAACAAAGTCCCAACTTGTCGATGCCTCTGTAATTCTCCACGAGCGATTGTTTCCACATTTGCCTAATGGCATAAAAAACCTGTACTTTCAACATAATAGAAAACTGCCAGCTTCCAGAGAGAGAGAGAGAGAGAGAGAGAGGGAGGGAGGAAGAGAGAGAGAGAGAGATATTGAACATATTAGAACTAAAAACGCGTAGTTAGTCAGCGCATAATTTGACAATACTTGCCGGGATGCCCTCTGGCCATGGCCTGCAACTGTACATCAATGATCTCACATTTTCGGCTATGTCATATTCGTACATAGCTACACTAGGAGACGCAATAGATGAAGTTATTTGGTACACGTGGTTAGTGGCAGCGTCGGAATATATAAAACAGTTCACACATTATTTCAGCCTATATAAACGGATCAGTATACAGATTTCATTTTCACGAGAAAAATTGATTTTCTTTTTATCTCGTCTTAGATGCAAAGAGACAAACATTAAATAGCACATGGCTTTGAAAGTCCTATTTTAACAGATCAAGGTTATCTTTTGTCTGTTATATAAGTAATTCGTATATGATGGAGCAGCACCACCATAAGCTTCTAAAAGTGTTTGCTGGGCTTCGCTAACGGATTTCTTCAAAGCAAGCAACAAAAGTAGTAAAGGGCGTAAATGCAATTCTGAGCGTTTCATGATTAGCGTCTGTATACACTGGACAGTGCAATTGTACTAAATGGGAAACAGTTATTTTTTGTAGGGAAAGGTCAAAATCATCGCATTTAACCATTGTGTACATTGATACTTCACATTACTTTATCATTTTGACCAATAGATGCCGCTGATCAAAATACATGCAATCGAGTAACATAATACTCGCCATATGCTCAAGCTGGCACACATGTTGTCTCAAAATTCTTTATTAGAAAAAAACTAAACTCAAGCAAATCTTAACTATGAGCATAAATGGAGCAAACTAAAGTTATGTTTATAGTATTTTCTGCAACCGGCAAACAAAAAGTGTACGGAACACATTCCTGCATTTCAATTTAACAGAAGATCATAATAAACATATATATATATATATATATAAACTTTCTAACGACCCATCCGAAGCTATTGAGAAAGTGTATTTCAATGCTTTTATTGGTTATGAAATTATGCTACAAAGAAAATTCATTTAGTTTCTCAGCCTTCCAAGTTGATTTTCTTTCCATACAATTACACTCCTACTTGCCGTTAAAAGAGAAAATGGGTCAGCAACTTGTGGTCAACATTAATGGATGCATGCATTATTTTTATATATTGTAAATATGCTTACGCCGTAAACAAATGCAGTGCGAGGTGGGTGTGCATATTAGCATAATGACATATTTCTTATATTCATAAATAAGTTTTTATGTATTTAGTGAGGGGAATGTATCTGGTAAATGTTCGTCTCTTGTTGGATGAATGTCTCCATTCACTATCGATGAATGGCAAGGCAATGGTTTTGTTACTATATCTTCAAGCCAGCAGCAAGAACCAACCATTGTAGTTAACTTCCTATTACAATTTTCCATCGAGAGGCTTTAAGCAACATTCAGAACCGAACAGCTAAGCACTGCTGCTAAGCATTTTCATGACGTAGAATAAACTGCCCACGCAGTAGCAGGCGATTTTCACTGTCGGCAAGTGTTTATTAAAAGCTACAAAACCAAATAGCGACGGACATCAAACGTCTCGGTCTAAACTGTGTACAATTTCTCTCTCGTTTTTATTACATTTTTATTTGCATTTAAATTTTACTTTCAATCAGTTTATTTGCCTCAAGTCACTAAAATGTTATTTTAAATAATTAACAATTAGCCTGCTTTTGGAAAACAATAACAATAATATTTCGTTTGTATTTTTACGTTTTGGCATTAACTTCATCTTCGATGTGCCGCTTGTGTTCATTACATGATTATTTTTACTTCAGTTACTTACAAATTGATTGTATAGACAATGTGGCCTTCCTTTTGTCACAGCCCAAAGAGCCAATATCCTACACCGTAGGATTTCACTGGGGACATGCACAAGTATGAAATTAATAGTATACATGTCTGTCTGTACGATTTTCATTTATTCACCTGATATTTCCAAAAATATCATAATCTAGATAGAAAGCTTCAATTTGTGCGTATGACTCAATCTACAGACGAGGTTTTGAAAAGAGAGAAAATTGAAAAAGCTTACGTTAACACGTCGACATTAGGCAAAAATTTGCAATAATCCCACATTTTAATCTTTATCGGAGGGAGATATTTCGAGTTGATCTAATGAGGTTTACGCGCGCGTCCGTCCTTCATCTGACGCTGGAACTCCTTCGTCAGTAAAAAACTCATATATAAAACTTAAACTTGTCATATTTGATTTTGGTCCATAGATTAAATCTAAGAATGAATATGATCCACGCACAAAAGCACTTGCAACTGCTAGACAGCTAGAAGGCTGAAACAAGGCAATTAAATGCCGTACACAAGTTCACCTGATGTAATCATTCATTAATATTCGGGATAATATACCAACAATTACATGATGAGAACTCTTACCGGGAACCGAATCTAAAGCATGGGACGAATTGATTTATATTTTACAATAATTTCCTTTTCGCACCCATTATTTTTCTCAAATAATTTTCGTCAAGATCCCTGATATGAAGTGGATCTAAGAAAATAGATGTACGTGATTACAAATTTACAACATTTTTTTTTTTTTTTTTGATATGACCAATCAGTCAGGGGCCGCTTCCCATTTCCCATTTGTGCAACGCTGTGACGATCAAATATGACTTTTCATATATGACTTGTCATACAAAGACTTCATGGAAGCCTTTACCCGACATTGTTGTCTACGTGATCCAAATATTACACAGTTAATTTTTATGTGAAACCACTACTATGAACCAACGAAGAAATTTTCACAGTGAAATATTCAAGCTCAAATAATATAAAATAAAGGCCTACTTTAAGTGGGTCTCCAAAAACTGAACAACACTTTTTGTACAAAAGTTGCGAAAAATACGAGGTTTTTCTAAGGTAATCAATTTTTCGAAAAAGGTCGTTAAACGAGGAACGGTCGCAATAGTAGTACGATCCACACATTTTTCGATATGACTCGTACTTGAGCCGAGACATATCAGTGTAGCAAATTTGGTCAATATATTTGAAAAATTTGCTACCCGTAGATTAAGCACAAAATTTCATGAACAGACATCAGATGAACTGCTGGCGAACTTATTATCAACCAATAAAAATGAAAAAGTTGGGCTTTCATATTTAAGGTTAAACCTTAACCTCAAATTAAAGTCAAAATTGATTCATTCGGTCTAATGTCATGTCTCTTTATGATGGTCGCCAAAGGAAAGATGTTTATATATGTTGTTAACGAAATTTTTAGTCGGATTGTTGTGACACGTTATTTACAAAAAAAAAAAAAAAAAAAAAAAAAAAAAAAAAAAAAAAAAAAAAAAAAAAAAAAAAAACCTTAGAAAAATTTCCAATAAATAATAATTAATAATTTTATGCATATGTATGGATGGATGCATGGACACGTATATATGTTAAAACACATGCATATTATATTTCGATATAAATAAATAAAATAAATTTAAAGCTCCCTTTATGCAAGTATTCGCACGACCCAAATAATTTCAATGGGGAAACGTTTTCAGAATAATTTCAAGATCTTAAATAAGGTGTTTTAAGTCGAAATTTGAGTAAAGGAGGAAAGAGAAGTTGTATGATTCTGGCTGTGCCTTCCTGGACTTATATATTAAGCGATTCTCCAATTTACTCGGACCACAGAGATAAAAAAAAAATTTGAAAACAACGAATGAAAATTATTTTGAATTTATCAGAAAATGATTTCGAATCGGTCGGTGTAACAGAAAGTTCGCTTTTGCAAACATCTACGATAGCTTATCGTACTATATACCAGAACTGGTCTACAGTATACTGATCTAGAAATTTTGAAAACAGTGATCTTAAATTTAATATCCACAAAATAACAAATTGAATGAATTTTGGCATAAGCTGGCCGTGATCGATTAAAAATTCAAGGTTAAAAAATAATGGTGGTTTGTCCACATCTGGTCCCACGATAGAGTGGAAAGTAAGGCAACCTCGAAAAAAACCGGCGATTCCTTTATATTCTCGTCAAAAGTTATGATTCGGTGAAGATATTTCGGAAAACCTACTAACCAAGAGTTCGTCACGTCCACGATTAACGATAACATTTTAATTCCAATTGTTTTTCAATTTATTTCCAATTGATGTGTAACTGAATGAAGTACAGCCTACTGTGCGTAGGTGGAAATAATTCGAAAAAAAATTGAAGCTAAAATTTTATTGTTAGTTCTGAACTTATTCATAAACCGGTCGTAAGCATTTTTGAAGTGAACGTGAAGGTGATGCTAACGAACATCTAGATCACAGGTTATCGAAAACATCTTCACGAGCTCGAAAGTTATAAATAAAAAAATAAAAGGAATTTCAATATTTTCCCGAGGCTCTTCGACTTTCTTCTATGCTACGAGCATGGATATGAACCGTTTTTAATCCTTACATTTCTAACCGATGAAGGAATATCTTCTATGTTTCTCTGATCATTTTTACGACTGTGGTAATACGAGAGGAATCAAAATGATCCCTTTTGAACGAACAGGTATATATAATCGATATCCCAGAAACTAGAATAGCTCTAAAAGGAGATATTTCTAGGTGTTGGAAGGTATTTTCATACAAGCACGAGTTCACATTATAACCCTTATATTCAATTCTTTTTGAAGATCGAAAATTGAAAAGAATCAAAATGACGTACTCAGTACTTGCATCAAATTCCTTAGGGTTTAACACGACTTGTTCGCATTATTTGCTCTCATCGTTTTTCTACGTATAATATTTTATAAAGTTTTCAAATTTTTTATTTAAGTAGTAAGTAATAAATTACTTTATTAATTACTTCTTCATACGGAAAAATATTTCTACATCTGATCATCGAATAACAAGAATACACCAACAAAGAAATGGAATCCGAAAACTTCCGATAACCATCTGTTGGATTGAACAGACATAGTTCTACATTCACTTGCATTACAGCTTTTGCATATTAAATAATACCACTTGACCGATTATAGCATTAGCAATTGCATTTGATGATAATTTAAAAATAAATATAAATATTTTTAAAAATAACAGAGAGAAGTGTCGCAAAAATAATTTTAATGACGCCAACGCAACAGATAGGCTCCTAAACGTATTTATAAAAACGAAATCGATAAATCATTTGTTGATTTCGAAAGTGATCTAAGTCTGTTATCCATAAAAATAGAAAAAAAATATCACGATTCTGTCATCAAAATTATATAACGATTTCATAAATCATGAAGATTAATTTTTCTTTTATCTCCCCAAAGTTTTCAAAAATCATTTTGCTTTATTGTCGCCAACGCCATTTGCGGTACGAGTTATATTAAGTTTGTGCGGATGTACGTAGCACTCGGAAGACCCTAAGATGGACCCACTTTTTGTTATACCGATCGATTCAGAGTCGTCCTTCTGTCCGTTTAACCCGTTCCTTCGTATGTGTATATTCAATCTACAGGTCGCAATTTCCGAAATATTTTGATTCATTTTTACTATCCTTCAGAAATAATATTTTGCGATTAATGTTTTTGCGGAAATGTTAAAATCCGCGATTTACAATTGAGAGAATTTGCACAACGCAGAGGAAGTACTAATTGAGTGAAAGGAATCTATATAGCAATAGAACAGATATGCAGTTCACATTGCGAGTTTTAAGGCAAAGTAGTTATGGTCCTTAAGCGAAGTAGACTTTATCGGGAAATTGAAGCAATCCTGCAAATACTTTAAGCAAAATTACTCTGCTTATGTTGAGAAGAAAACGCCCACTTTATGGTTGCGATAAGGGCAAGGAATTAAGCTCCGCTCTGGTAAAACTTGAAGTAAACGACGGACTTCTGATTCAATAAAAACTTACAGAAGGTTTTTTGACCACAACCATCCACCAGTGTTGCCACATCCGTACTTTTGCAAAACTTCTTCTCTTCTTCATAAAAACGTCTCGTTAACTGGAATGCACTGCAGTCCAGTCGTCTTAGCAATGGTTTATTTGCTATTGAACGAAGCTACCATAACGATTTGGAAAGCTTTGTTTCGCAAATCAAAATATTTACCTTAAGGTTTAAATTTTTACTACCTTCAGGTTAAAATCTAAGAGCACCTAAGTCTCTTCATAAATTTTGTCTACTACTAACAAAACTAAACAACTAATTCCTTACTCTTGCGTTTGGGAGTTCATCCCATTCCTTGCGTCAATAGTCCCCTGAGTATAACTAGGTAATGCTATCTCTAAGTACTAAAGTGAATTGTGATTCAATTTAAATTTAATCGGTTGCCTTTTTGATAACGAAGGCGTTTGGTGTTTTCCACTAATTGACATCCGGAAAAATATTGCATTTAGTGTAACACCCACAACTCCAAATGTAAATTGTTTTTGAAAAATAAAATTCTTTTTTATTATTTTAACTAACATTATTTGTTTACATGAGAATATTTTCTTAAAATTTTTTCTCAACCACTATTTGAGTGCATGGAAAGCTCTACACAGTACAGTAAAGTCTGATTTTATGTAGAGCACCTTAATTAGATTAAGTAGCGGTGCATTTTAGATTTTATCCAAAACAAAAAACCAATTGTTTCTAAAAATCATTATTAGAATAAAAACCAAGTCCGAATACATAATAAGTCAGCGATTGAAATCACTGTTAGTCAAAAGCAGTTATAGTCCGGTAAATGAAGTGAAAAGTGTAGCACCTTCCAGTTCAATGCTGCTAACATTTCTTGGACAGGTTTTCTCGTATGCAGCTGAACGTCATCATACAGAAAAACAACGATATCTCGATTTATGATTATTATTATTAATTATTGTCGGTAGCGAACGTCTACAAATGGACACGACCTAAACATCGACGTCGTTGGTAGCTTCGACTACATGGTGGTTTCCGCTTTAGATACTGCAATCCATCTGTTGCTCTCCCTGCTTCTTGTAAATTAGCATTTCTTCGCACAGAAGCCACACGAAAATCTAGAAAATGTTCTCGGGTAGACTTCAGTATAGCACTACACACTGTTGCGTTATATGTAAAGATAAGATAGCACTTTCAGATGAAGAAGCCAGGCCGTTGGGCCCAATAATACTAGTTACGGTAGCTCTTTGGAAGCAAAGAGAACGATTCCCGCAGTCACAATATGCCTGATAATGAAAGTGGCTCGAATGCATCTCCTACGTTAATAGGTTAACTACAGGCTTTCGAAAAAAATTTATACAGAAATGAATGTATTTTCCAAACTGCATATCTTCGATTTTATGTGACTTGAGAATCCATTAAGTTTATTCTCAGGTTATGTGTTCTTCTAATAAAAGGCGAACATCGCTTAAAATGACACTCTACTGTGTATCGAAGTTGCTAATGTTGTTTAGTTCGTAGCTTAAATAAAGTTTTATCGATAATAGTTTTTCTCTAATGAATTCGAAAAAAAAAAAAAGGTGAATTTTTCAAAATTTCTTTTATATCATAAGGAAAACATCATCGTTTTTTTAGAATTTTTTTTTTGAATTGTATAATTTTTTTTTTTTTCATTCATAATAATCGAGTATTTTTTTACAATAAACGCGTTCTCCAAATTGAAAGTGTTTCGCAATTAAAATAAATAAAGATAGAAAATAAAATTTTGACGGAAGAAAAGAGTGCATCCGTGAATGTGAAAGCAATTCACGTGTCAGTATGGAAGAATTGAAAGATACCAGCATACACAAAATGGCTTCGAAGCTGATCAACGCTATCAAGTCGTTAAATGACTACACGGACTTGTTTAAAAACGTGCAGGTGAAAAGAAGAGAAGACTTCGATATAAATTGAATTTTCGTTAAATTAATAAAAACGTATTTTTAATTAGAAACTGGCGTGCAATCCAAATGTGGATAAGAATGATATGCGACAGAGTCTCGAGGAGGCTATACGGGAATCGGGATTGGAGACGGAAATACGCAATTTAATATTTCAATTAATTCGCACTAATTTGAAAATAGATCGCATATTCGATGCAGAGCAAACCCAATCTCAGGTGCATACATTCAAAAGTAATGAACTGAAATGATTATGTAATGAATTTTGCAAACCCCAGGTCGATCCTCTAGTTTACTTAAGACGTGCCGGAGCGCAATGGGATCGAAGAGTGCGTAAAAGCCTTCATACCATGTGTGCCGAGTTGAAAGTGTACGCACAAGGGCAACCCAGAACCTCTTCGGATCGTGATGAATTACTTACTAAATGGGACGAGTTAAGCAATTATGCTGTAGGTAAATGCAGACACACACACACACACACACACACATATTACGCTATAAATGAGGAGATAAAAATTTATGCTAATCCAAATAATCCAAGATCTAGCCTGTTACCGTCCAGTATATGCGCCCAAGGATTTGTTAGACGTATTGCTGTCAATGAAAGGACCTCCTATCCCGGAAGAAAAAGAAGACGATCTCGTGTAAGATATTTTGTACCATACACGACTTGTAATGTATATAAGTATGCAAGGCCCAAAAGGATTTGAGGTAGACCCCGCTTCCATAATGCCGATCGATTCAGAATCGTCTTCGGAATCGATCTAAGCTTGTAGGTCCGGCCGTCTATCTCAATTTTTTGGGCTCAATCTACAAAACAGATTTGTTTAGATACTTTCATCAACTTTGGCGCACAGACATAGCTTAGCCCAAGGAAGAGCGTTACTGAAAATTGTTCGAATCGGACCACTTAGGACCACATCAAAAATGACACATTTTTTTTGGAAAGTCATGGAATAAATAACTGTATTAAGCAAAGTGGTGTAAGAAATTTAATGGTGGGCCTTGATCCACTATAGTACTTTTGCGCGACTCGCGACGTCTTGCAATTCTCATAAGCTAAGTTTTCAGTTATTTACCTTTTTTATATCCATCTTTTAAAACCAAAATGCCACACAATTCGAATTTAGAGGAAAATTTAATAAGAAGTAATTCACTCAATCAAAATTCTAAGGAGAAGACTAACAAACATCATTTAGAGCAACTTTCTACTCTACATTCTTATGGCGGAAAATCTCCTTCTTGACTTTTTCTAATTCTTTTTTAGAGTCTTCAAGTTTACCAAAGAAGGGTACACGGCTTAATAACGTTTCCAAATAATTCGAATTCACACCGCATTGCGCTAACTGTTGCTTCAGTGATTATCGTTAGCTTTCTTAATAATGTTCAAAAATCAGTTTGCCTTTCCATTCATACCTTTCAGTTGAAATTGAATTGGAGCTGAACGGCGTGCCTTAGCACAACTTTTATTAATTTTCAAAAATTATTAAAACATGAACTTGCTGAATTTGATGAATTTGCCCGCTTTTGCATGTTAAAAGCCCATGGCAGCCCATCATAAAACGACGCGGAGCAATACCTTCATCTACGTAGGCATGTAAATATGCAAACGGAATCATAAAAAGTATTATATGAAAATGATAGGAAGAATTTTATTAGGAGTATTACCCATCGCTAGGTATATATATGTGTCACATCTATCTGATAGTTTGTGTAAGCCGTGTCTTTAAAAAATTGTCCCTCTCTTTCTGCGAACTTGTCTCATCGTGCCGTTCTTTTCATATTTTTGTACGGATTAACGTACTGCTTCCAATTGCGTGATCCATTGATACTAAGCTTATAGAAAGATCGAAACTTCAGACTGAAGTTCGCAGTTCCCTTAAACGTTACGGTCCATATAAAAGACGCGCCTATATTACAGTAATCATAATCGCCTGAGTACTATTCGCTAATGCCGAGTACAGAAAAATTTCGTCCAAGCCGCATATAACCTATCTATTACTTTTTCCTTTATTGGCAGACAAATACCGAAATGGGAATTTTCTCACATACCTTTAAAGGTTAAGAAACTGTGTGACTTGGTAAGTGTGTAATAATATTTTAGCTTTTTTTTTTAAACGAAATAAAAAAACTACGAATCCAGGGAGCTCACTACAATGACTTGTTGCGGGAAGAATCTTACTATTCTGTATGGGATCTAAATACACAATGCGAACGTGTCTTGGCCATGAAACATGCGACCCTCTGCCAGCATATTCTAAAAAAGGGTAATATACCAGCAACGTACAGAGGGGCAATGTGGTCCTATGTGCTCGGTAGTCACATAACTGATTTTGTAAGTTTTGGTTATGGATTTTCTTCTTGTTTTGTTCTTACGTTCATTTCGTAATAGGACGTTGATTATTGGAATAAATTAAAGGGCAACGTTTTGAGTACCGACCATATCGTGGATAAACTAGTTTTTAAGGACGTACAACTAACCGCCTCTAATGATGATCAATATTTTGTGTTTGAAGATGTTTTGTATCAGATAATGTTATGTTTTTCACGTGACACGCAAATTGGTGAGATGGTCTTAGGCGAGAATAATCACCAGAAACCAAAAACCTACGAAGCTCCGCCGTCCGGAGTAGTCCCCTTTCATGGGATTTGCATGTTTGGTGAGTAAATGAAATCATTTTTGCTTAGAAATTTTAAGTATCGCAAACGGTTGACTTCTAGCGGCGCCATTTTGTTACTTATTCGACTCACCTATACATCTGTACTATTCATTTCGGGCCTTCTATGTCCGCTATTGTCATCGTCTAACAACTATTAACACACATCCGCAAGTGAGTCTATTATCAAACATGATATAAATATTTGGAAAACTCTTATTCGTTTATTATTTAGGGTATTGTCAGCATTTGTTTGCTATTTGAAAAGCTCTTACAAAGTCACGAGCCTAAGCTATGGTCACATTTCAGGGAATTACAAATACACCCGTAAGTAAAAATGTTCTTGCAGTTCCTTAGCCTTACAGATAATGCAAGTCCAGTCAAACGATTGTTATTGGTTAACCTTTACCGAAAAAATAAAGGTTGAAATGTGCTTCCTTCTGGATTCTGTCACACATTCACGCACATATCAATGAAAGACAAGACTGTCGAAGTTTCATTGCTGCCTTTATAATATTCCAACAAACCTATCAGAGCCAATACATTCTTAGGCAAGTAAAAATAATATAGTCGGGGAAAGGCGACCATCGAATACCCTACAGCTTTCTGAATCTATCCACGCTTATCTGTCCGTCCGTCCACCCGTCTTGTTTTCTTTCATTTTTACCTGCGAACTTTGTGTTTAATCTACAGGCCGCGATTTTTGATATTTTGGCGAAAATCGACGTGTTATGGTTCAAGGACGAACGCTACTGAGAATGATCAGGATGGGACTCCTTTTCCTATCACTTCCCATGTAACGCGTTATTCCGAAAAGTGGTTATATGAACAATTGTGGGATGGTGTAGGGTATTTAATAATGGGCCGTGACCCGCTATAGTATATTTACTTATATTGGTAAGTAAAGAATAATATGGGGATGGTCATAAAAGTTGTCCGATTTAGCTGGTCTCTCAATATCTCAAACACAAAATACACAGTTCAAATCGAAAATTGAAATGTTTATTCGTGACATTCAACCCTGAGATAACATTAGACGCATTAGTGGCATTCATTTTAGTGAACCAATTGCTTGAGAATTTCGTTCATTGGACTGATGATTGTAATAGAAGCCACTGTGACAACTTTACACACAACTGTGTCGAACACATGTTAAATTAAAAAATGGTTTTCTTTCTCCTCATTTCATTTCCTATTAGTTATTGAGAAGAAATGGTATTCTTATTGAAAGTCCCCGCATGTTACTCTTACTTACTTATCCTTTTTACAAAAATTATTTTTACTCAAGAAATTTATGGGTAAACGTAGAACATTTGGTAAATGTTTCAGTCGACATCTCGATCTTTAACCGAAACCTCTCCATAGAATTCTCGGATTTCTTTTTAAAATTTACATATCAGACTTAAGTGTACTTACTTTGTTTTCTCACTTTTCGCCTGCATACAAAAAAAAAAAATAGGTTTATTGAAAATAAACATATATGTGACAAAACAAATTTTGTTCATTTCAGAACAAATTTAAGAATGGATGTAAAAATTTGATATTCTCTCTCTTTTCATGCACTTTCATCTAACTCAGCTGATCATAAAATAATTTTCAATTTATTCGATAATCATTTTTATTAATTTAGGATACGTGTGGTCTTCAAATGGTTAATGCGAGCATTTAGTGGTCACCTGCCACCCGATCAGTTGCTGGTGCTATGGGATCTAGTAAAACATTATTATTTAGAAAACAAACAATTTGTGTTAATCATTAACTTGAGACTTTCTATTGCAGATTCTCGGCTTCGATAGTTTAGAGATACTTTCGCTTTTTGCTATCATCATCTTAAGCTTCCGTAAAGAAAGTATTCTGCAAGTAGTTACTTTGGAAAGTATCGATGCAATTTTGGCCGATCTGTCGTCCATAAAAGTTATACCCCTTATCAAATTGGCTTTGAGTAGAGATTAGGGTATGGATTTCTACGTTGACAGAATATTGTGATAGAAAAATTTGTTTGAAACTGTAAGTGTGTAAAAAAATTGACTAAAGGAATACATGAGAAATGTTTGCAAATAAATTGCGCAGCAACTTGTGTTTATCTCAATTAAAGACTTTTCAAAAGTGCTTTATAAAATTATTGGAAAACCAATAACCAATAAACAAAATGATTTAGGAACGTTATCAAATCCGCCAAATGGAATTAGCGCAAATAGATATGTGTAAATGGTTAGATGCCATGAGCCAAATAGATATTAAAAATTGCACATAATGCAGTTACTTCTCCAGTAGAACAAGTTTGGTCAAGAATCAACATTTTCGAATTAAAAAATCATTTCGTATTACACTTCAAGTTTTTCAATTAACACAATATCACTGTTCCCTGTTTTGGTATCGAAAAGTAATCGCACGAACTACGCAGGCAATAAATAAAATGTTTTGCAATCAGCAAAGGCGAACTTTTCAATACATATGCGCACACACATATACACACTTATTTGTCTCGTTCCAACGACAACGCAAGGTAAATCAGTCGAATTTTCCATATAGCAAATTGGTGGCAATTAGTGACAGATCACCTTTTTCTGATTAAATCCCTTCAGGTGTCAGAACAAAGGGCTGGGAAAATTGGATGGGACAAGCTAAGCGTGCTATATCCAATTTAAATCTGGCGAACGTCACGCCGTAGAGAATTCATTTTTTTAACAATGGGTGTCACAAGAAAAAATAATAATAGAGATTAGAACGCGAATTGCAATAAATTAGGAAATAAAAATAAACTATAAAAAAATTCTTTATTTTTCTTCTATTTAAGCTTCTGCTTAAGCGAAAAAAATAGAATTTCTTGCACATTGAAATTAATTGAGCGCCACAATTTTGCTAAGCTGTACAAGAGAAAGACATGCTTAGAAGTAGGAACAGCTTTCTGCTGATCTTTTCGCAAATACAGTTCCAGAAAATTGACACCAAGGCTGGTATAAAAAATCATTTTTTGTGGTAACTCGATCAGTGCCAACGTTGGGAAGGAAAGAGCCAGTCTTTATGAAAGCCTACATTAGAATATATTGTTCGTTCTACTTTAGATTTTTCGCAACCAACTTGTAAACAATGAATAAATTTACGGGAAAAACTTGTGAAAAAGATTTGATTTATTAAAAGATACAAAGATCAAAGAGATTTATACAAGTTGTTGGAACGTGTTTCCCAAGTCTGTTCCTCTGTGCTAGGTGTCTGTTATCAAATCATAAGAGATCTCTGCGTTTTAGAAATTTATCTCGATATGGGACAAGTAACAATACTACAGTGGGACAGGTTCAGAGTTAAACACCCTCCACCACTTCGCTTAATACTGTTAATCATTAATAGACTTCTCAAAATAACACCTTACATACGATCCGAATCATTTTTAATAGTGTTCGTCTTTAGATCAACACATGCCGTTGCATTAAATTTTATCAAAATATCTCGTAATCTGCAACCTATAGGTTAAACACAAAAAAACAAGATGGACAGAAGCACAGGCATTGTTAGATCGATTCAGAGAATGACTCTGCGATAAGTGCTGGGTCTATCTCAAGTCTTTTTGGATGTTGCATATATCCGCACAAATTTAATATGCCCCTGTAACACATGTGATGTAGGGAATAAAAAACGAAATATTTTATCGAATAGGATCGATACGAAAAATGAATTAATACTTATAGTGGTATGTATTTTATGAAAGTTTTTTTTATTCATAAGTGTTGTATATGTGTTCCTATATTTATACTTATAACCATAAATACACATTTGTTGTTAAATTTTTAGCCTGATTAAATATTTTAGATGAAGGTTTAGAACAACAACAATTTAAAATTTTTTAACATTTTTCTCTTTTTTTTTGTTTTGTTTAATTTTTATCATTTTTTGTAAATGTATTTTAAAATTTGAAATTCAA
Organism: Glossina morsitans morsitans; assembly: GCA_001077435.1. NCBI lineage: Eukaryota > Metazoa > Arthropoda > Insecta > Diptera > Glossinidae > Glossina > Glossina morsitans. Next base: position 49,365 of record CCAG010021474.1, on the reverse strand, counting down.
TATGTTTTGATTTTATTTAATATTAAATGTTTTTATGTTTCAGTTTAGAAAGAGAAGTTAAAGATTTTCTCTCAAAAATATTCATAAATAGTTAAAGTTTCTGTTATTGCGTGTATATCTATATGGATTTAATACAGATTTGATGTTTGATTTGATATAAGAAAGAATTTTCACATATTTTATTATAAAATATTTAAAAACTAACTACTGAGTGTACACGTAGCTGTATGTATATGAAGAACATTTTTATTTTTTCATTTGGTTTTTATTTATTTTTTTTTCTTTTTATTTTATAAATACATCATTTACACATTTTAAAGCGGTCTTAGATTAAATTTTACAGAAAGTTTTACGATTTAATGTTTTTACTGTTTACCTTATATAACTAAATGTAATTTTATTTTTATAATTAAATGACTTTTGATTTCAGTTTTGATAAGAGATATAAGAAGATAAAAAGATTCGTTTTAACTAATGATACAAATATTAAAAGCCTGATTTTATTTCGGATGAATTCACCAAAGAGTGTAGTTTTTATTCAATATTATGTGGTTTCCTTTCATCATAGAGAAATTTTAGGTTTTCGAAATCTGTCACACCATCCGAACTGTTAACTGTATGTTTGTTTATTTAATTGTGAACGCACAACGAACGCTATTCGAGTTCGAAGCGATACAAAAGCTCAGGCTAGACTGGCAGATCCCGGGTCGATTCACTCTATACATACATAGCGAGCTATTCAGAAAGTTCATAGGCATAAATGGCACAGCGTGCATAAAGCAATTATCGTTAATAACAACTTTCCTACTTCATAAGAACGAACCATGCATTCTAAACATTTCAGCGAAATAGCGCAGTTCAAACAGCCAATTAAGGTAAGCAGAAAGACGGACGAACCATTTGAAAGATTACATCTACAAAAAGTTGTAAACAAGAAGATGAGTTTTAAATTGGTACAATAATAATAATTTCCAGTAATTTGTCATATTATGATTTGGTCAAGATCGTATAATCGTTAGTCATGAAATGTCTCCCGGACGTCTTAAATTCCAATTTTAGATAGCGTCAACTACCTCTATGGCTTGCTTTTCGAATACAGCCCAACCGATTAACGAAGCTCGATTCAGTTTACGCTACAAGCATAAAATTGCTATTGATAAGCTTTGCAATCATTGAAGGAACAAAGGTTTGCAATTGTAATCCAAAAATATGATAACAGACCGCAATCAGGAGCTTGAACGAACCAAGAAGACTTGAGCTAAATGTCGACTTTAAAGCAGCCAAATTGATTCAAATATAAGAAGAATTTCCTAATCTTCAAATACTAAACAAAAGTTTAGGTGGAGCATAAGTTTTCCCAGACATCATTTCGGGATTGAGCTACAGATAAAGGTATTGAAAAACCGCGATTAGAAGTGCGTAAAACTAAAGGTAGAATAGGATCTTGCAATTTTTGACACGTTAGTCTAACTGGTCTTTGTTTGCAAAAAACAAATTTGTTCCCGAAAGGTTTGCATTCAACGCCACGAAGTTGTCTTGAAAACTGGATAAAACAGGTCTTTATAAATCTTTCAACAATCAAATATCGATCTGCTAGTGTTCTTTCCGAATTTATTATTAGCTGGTTATGACACTTACCAGCAAACAATTAAATTTCTTCAAAGTAATTACTACCTTCTCTTCTCTTTGCATATTTCACGAGCACAAAATTTTCAAAATTTTCATTTGATAACTAGATACTCATCTCTCCTTTTTGAAGTTCGATAGGGAATGAGAGCCATTCACAACATACCGATAAGAGCCATTAAGAACCCTCGGTAGGTGTCATTTTGAAGTTTAACAGGAACATTTTAAATAAAATAAGGTACAGTAAGGTAAGGTAAGGGACGCATAAATGATCCCGAATAGTCACAGCATAACTTTATATTTTTATATGTTCGCTTCACGAAAAACTGAAAACTCCATCTTATGCATTTCAAGTAATTTGTATTATATTGCTTTTCAATCTTCTCGAATTTGTTAAACGTGTAAATGTAACGCTAAGTGAAACGTCCCGCGACATCCTGTGCGAATGCAGCCATCTGCAGGATCAGACACAGGGTGTGTGGCAAACACATCATAACGCCAGAGATCGTGTGGGGCTTCGAATCAAAAAAGGCGACGGGATTCCTAAGAATCCTGGAGCTAGAGGGCGAAAACGGTGGGCGTATACAATAGATCTTTCAGCTCGCACTACGAATTGTCCACATAACAATACAATGTGTAAATGTGTTTGTCATGCTGTTAACATATTACTTTTTGACGATAGCCAACATATGATAGATATTTACGTCGGAGCGTTGACATGTGTATGAACTGCTAATACGAACCATTTAATGTTTTTGAATGAAATATCAATGTCTGTATTTTCAAAAGAAATACATTTCAAGAATCATTTCTCTTTCACTGTTAACAACGTACTATGTTACGATTAACTTGCGCGCCTCCCTGTTTACATTAAAAAACTAATAAAATTAAACAACTGGTGAATATCAAAAGATTCGATCCGAGTCATATATAAGATTCTCCCCCTTTTTATGTTTTTAATAAATTTTACTTATCTCAAAAATTTGTTTGGTTTTATATTTATCTTAAGATCGTCTTAAATCAACGTTTGCATGATATGAATATATTTTGTAAGAGTGTAGCGTAATTTATGGCCTGACAAAATAGAATTTTGTTTTAAGTTTTTTTTTTCTATTCTTTAAATTTGAACTTTAAATTTCGTAAACGGAAATACCTTTTAACTTATATATAAAATCCCTTCAGTCTTATTAAGAAAATAAAATAAAAAATCAATGAATCTACAGTGCCACAGTGTAGAAACTTTTTTTAATTTAAAATATTATTTCCAAGCTCGTTATTGAATGCAAATAAAATCTATTCATCTAAATGATTTGTATAATCATTACGTAGGGACGCTACATGTTCATTTACTACGGGCAACCAATATTATGTCACTACTGCCCTTTATGGTGAAGTCATGAGAAGTCGAACATTTTAACAAACATTTTTAACAAAACTTTGCAAATTTTGCAAAAACCTATTATCATAACTTCGGCGTGGTTGCCGTAACTTCACGTGAGATGGTATTAACTTGTCCTAGTGACAAACGTACGGACTTCACAGTGTTATTCTAACTAAACAAACTGAATCAAAAAATTAATGCGACTGTGCATAAAGTTCTGACCAGAATCTATAGACTATTTCCCCTTTCTAGGGACAGGGTGATCGGTTTGCGTCTTTGTTTTATAGTAAATTAAAAGGTATGATTTCTATCGTACCGCGCATAGCCACACAAAGAATCATATAAAATATAAAGTCAACAACGGGATTTCTTAAAGTGGGACACTATAGAGATTATGCCTTGTAAATAAAAAGTTGTCTCAAGAAGCCTTTGTCTACACAAAAAAAGAAAAAGAAAACTGCCGAATTGATGAAAGATAGTAATAGTAGGTATACACAGAAGGTGATTTCAGTGATTTCGATCATTTTCCTAATTTCAACTGAAATTAAGGAGGGAATCTTCTTCATTCGTTCTCTACTACTACGTTCAAAAAGTAAGACCATTTAATTTTAAATCTCTTCTTCCAAGTCTATTCCATCGCCTCCAAACTAATCCTGAAACTCAAATGATATTCCTTTTGCACGATATTCGCTCGATTGATCGTTTGTTTCAGGATCGTAGGCGTAGATCCAAGTCTAATCTCATCTAATTTCGCAAGTGAAATGCAATGCAACTTCTTTGATCGACATAATCACGTTGTAAAACTCGGAAAACATCTTTTTGTGTCTAACGAGGCTTATGATGTCAAATTTGACACTGATGTCAGTCACAGTGCTACCAATTTAAAGAAATGTATTTCTCAATAACTTGAATATTGATCATACTTTTTGGACACACTTGTAAAAAATAACCAAACGAAATCAACAAAAACTTGTAATTGCAGTGAATTTAGGTTCAATTTTCATTCACCAGACGAGAAAAACGGAGTTTACTTCTGCGTTTTTTTTTTGTTTTGATAAATTAGCGGTCGATAATGAGCCACAGCCACACATTTGCTTGTCTGCTCACAAAAGCAAGGGAATAAAGTCGCCCGTTGTGATCAATAAAAAAAAGGAAAATTATAAAATAAAAACGTAACAGTAGTCGGAAGCATTTTTAAATGGAAACAAAGATCGCATGCTTATATTAAGTCCACCGGGAAATTCTATCAACAAGTATGAACATACTCGTTTGAGGCATAATTGGTTCCATCATACAGTCGCTGAATGTGTACATAACGTGCTAGCACTGAACTAAAACGAAAATGATTCATGTTAGCATTAAGTGGGGCGCAATCGAGGTAACCATGCCCACTAATAAAGTTCATTTACGCCACTGCATTTTGTGCGAATTCCAACAAGTAAGAAATGCTACAGAAGCGTGAAAGTCTTTGGCGGAGGTGCAGTTTCCGATAAAGCATCCGGAAGATGGTTCGAAAAATTTCAAAAAGGTGATTTCGACTTTCGAGCGTGGTAAGCTATGGACAACCTCCTTTGATCGATAACGATAATGTCAAAAGGGTGCCAGCGTATTATGTTAGTAGAAAGGCTCAATTCAGCTCAACAAATCCTTTCAGACCGTACTCGGAAACTAGGATTTGGTTTTATTATAAAAACGAACCGAGCTTTCCGGTGGACCTATTATTGATTCGTGATTTAAATGCAATGCGAACGGATTTGTTTTTAATAGAAATAGTGGCGCGATATCATCCATCAAATCATCCTCAGTAATAGCTATAATTAATTTCAACATCTCCCGCCTCGATTTGGCTGAATTTGATTCAAATGGCTTGTCTACAATTTGATTAGTGTCTAAATAAACACTTACAGTGTATTGTCTGCTTATAACATAAATATGATTAATTAAAAATATAATTATTAGGAAGAAAAGTTACTAAGGACAAGTTTTAAGAAAATATACGTGTGTATCTAACAAAAATCAAAAAAAATACATGAAAAATGATGAACAGCTTTCTTAAATTATTTACAATACATGGAATAATATTTTATATGGATTTAATACATGGTAGTGTGTAGTAGTTATGGTAGTACAAAAACGAGGTCGATTATGGATTATTATTCTCTCCGCAGCATTGTATGCAGTCCATGCAGTTGTGCTACCTGTTGTTGCCTTCAGTTTTCTTTGTCACATTCAAAGTAGTCACTTGGAGCTAAATATTAAATAAAAAAAAAAAGAATTTTTTTTTACAATCATGGCTAATACACTTAAGCTATCATCAAACAATTGATTAGTGAGTGATTAGCGAGAAAAGCGTGTTAAAGGACTTTCGATAAACGGCGCTGTATTGATCAAAAATAAATTGCGGTGCGTGAGAAAATATTAATAATAAAAAATTTCAAAGTGTGTGGTTGATGTGTGTAATATAAGCAAAAAGTGATTTTAAAAATTTGCATTTTTTGTTTTTTTTTTTTTTTTGTTTTTATTATTAAAAAGGAAAAGCAAGGTCTCGAACCTTTAGTCCCGTGTTGTGTGTTAACTTCAGACTTTGTAGTGTGTAAATGAAAACAGAAATAATAAAATTTAGTTGGTATTGTAAAAAACGGTAGAAAAGGAAATATATCCAATTAAAACGAGAAGATCAGTGTAGTGGAGTAAAAATTTTGTTTCTTTTTTGATAGTAAAATATTTAAAAAAAAAAGAAAAAAACTACATATACATTCTTTTTAAGCTTTTAAAAAAAACGATTATTCGAAAACTTTCTACAAACCTGTAAGGAACATATAGTGTCTAATAAAACTTGCTTCTCTTCCAGAAAATTGTTTATTTCATCTTGAGCTGCTTTTAAATAGGAACGTAAATCATCAGATTCTTGCTTAGTTTTTTGTCTGGAAAAGAAAAATAGTTTAGATCAAATAAAAATTAATAAATATTATATTCGCTTTAGACCGTATACCTCAATTCTATACCCAGCACATGTTTGATTACCTTGTAATACCCTGTGCAAGGTATTTTAAATCTGTGTGGATGTATACAACATCCAGAAGAACTTGAGATAGAGATCGAATCAGAATAACTTTTTGAACCAATTTAAACTTTTCCGTCCGTCTGTCCGTTTTGTATTCTTGTATTCAATCTTCAGGTCGTGAATTTTTCAGATATTTCGAAGAAATTTGATTTACAGAAGTGTATTTGTCCCAAGGACGAACGCTATTGGAAATGTTTCGGATAGGACCACTTTTTCGAACACTTTCCATGTGACGTTATATTTTGAAAAGTGCTTATATGAAAAACCGTACTACGCGAAGTCGATTAGGGTATATAATGGTAGGCTCTAGCCGTCTTTAATGTGCTAAAACTGTATGAAAGGGTAAGTAAGAGGAACATGCTAGGGATGCGTGGTTTGCAGAGTTACCGATTTTAAGGGTACCTTCAGACTAACGGTGAGAACAAGTTTCTTATTTTTTGTATGAAACTCTTGTCCACTTTCTATTTTTCCCCCTTTTTTAACACAAGAGTACGTGGGCGTACAGACGAAGATTCGAATTTATGACAGTCTTCTGTAGGTCGACCATTATAAGAAAATGAGAGTAGGTAAAAGCCAGCCCTTTTTCTCGGCAATTTTCAATAATCAGATATAGCTGGTTTTTAACGAACCAATGATACTGACGGCAGCTTGTAATGCACAATATGTTTGCGGGTTAATGTGAACTTTACCATTTGACAGTAAGGCTTTTCGCTTATTTGTGTTATCAACCGCTTTAGGAATGGAGTGATAGAAATTTGACAGAGGAAGCCATTACCAGAAACTAAACAGGAGCACTTTTAACTGCAAACAGCGTTTAATTAACTTACATACATAAAAATACATTTTGTAATGATCTACTCCTATGAATACGAATGCCTGCTTGAATATTATAGCGTCACAGAAGGCAATAAATATTTTCACGGGTCCACACACTTTTACTTAAAGGAATTAAATGAACTTTGCCGATAGAGAGCGCACTTCATGCAAATTTCATGCCGACAAGGGAAGCCTAAATTCCTCCAAAAGTCGCTCCAATATGATGTGCGCCCTCCGTTGCCGACTTAACGACCCAAAAGCTATCTCATAAAAAAATAAAGAGCAACTTTTTTCACGCTGCCATGTGATGGGTATAGAGTTTGGCAGTATATTTTCTTAGAATTACCGATAATTTTCGGCATTTTCTTTGGCATTTTGTAACTGCTTGCGTAAATTATCGTTTTCCAACTTAATTTGTTGCATAATCAATTGTAGGGACAAGAGTTCACGATCCCGTTCACGTTCTCGTTGTATGGTATCCGGCTGTTTAAAAAGCGTCGCCGGGAAAGGATAGTTCGAAGCAGCCATTTCATTCAAATTTGTTTCTGTAGAAAAAGGAAGGTTGCATTAATGTAAATAAGAAAAGTGCACAAAAAACGACCGCTTAAACACATAAGTAAAGTCAGTCAGTTTTTTCTTTTCTTTATTTATAACATAATCATTCTCATTTGCGCAGAATATTTTCATATTATTCGTGAAAAAATTCATATGGAATTTTAAAATTTTTAAAAGCTGGAGCGTTTATTTTCGAGATATGCATGCCTTTAAAGGAATCAAATGGATTGTGTAAGAACATAGAAAATAGAATGCTTCTGCACTGACTCAGAAATTCCGTTAGAATATATGTATATATATTTTCTAATTGCTTAACTGATTCCACTTTGGATGTAATATTGGTAAGGGTTACTTTCTACCAACTCTCAAAGGATGAAAGTATACTCCATTTGTCAAAACGTCTGCAGCAACTAAAAGGAAACCGCAATCTACATATTCTATGCAGTCTCGATTGATCTAAGCATGTCCGTCCGTTCTTATGAGTGTCTGCTTGCGGTTGCAAAGATCGAAATATTGGTATCATATTTGGCAAAGACATAAGAAGTTTTTAAGTTACGTTTAGTTTAAAGTAGATCGGTATTGAAAACGGGCTAACTTGTATCGAAATTTCATTGTTTCTCATTTCTTTTAAATAATTCACTCTTTTAACAAACGTGCCCCGTTTTCCATCGTATCTCGCAGCCTTAAACCAATCTATAAATGCATACACCTCGTGGAATTTCTGATGTGAATTGGAAACGAAGCAAACAATTTCTCATCCTCTGGTAACAAACGTAAATATTTTCTATTCAAAACATTTTGATATTATGATATTAAATACCTATAGGCTGTATATGTAAAATGCCGTTCTTGTCACGTTTGACATGCATGCGACCTATGGCTAAATTAAGAGGTACTGGACCTGGTGAGGTAATATTAACTGGTGGACGATCTTCAATTAAGTTGATGCGTACATTTTCTAACGTTATCTAAATAAATTGAAAAATTTTTTAAAAATATAGTAGAAAGGATTTGCGATTTCCATGCTTTTTACGTACATTTAAAGGCAAAATGTTCGAGGCAATGATTTCATCTTCCGCTAAATCAGCCAAACCAATAACTGTACTCATATTTACAATTAAACATACATCGTTAATTCGCATATCAGCATTTTGTGTCAGCCAGCTATAACAAAAAAATATTATCAACTTACATATATATATTTGTAGGTAGACGTGTATGTATATGAATATCTGAATGCAAATGTATATATACAGGTATGTCAATGTGTGTACATATGTACGTATGGCTATATTCTTTCTTTTTTCTCATGGACGTAGTGGCATTTAGTGGCTCTACAACAGCCAGGCAAAACCCTCCCGGAATGATTGCTGATTTTCTCTACATGATCCTGCACACCCCGTCCTCGAATAAGACTTGCTTTGTCCTACAGCGAACCAACTCAGTTCCTCTATCTTTTGATATCTCTTATCATAATTGCTAGTGGATTGCACGGTGAAATTTTGTTCTCGATATATATACGTATCTATGTACGTTTTTTTTTTCCTTCATTTGAAATTTGGACAATGCGGTAGGCTGCTATAGCTCTTAGCATATAAAGCCTTTGAAACGCTTCTAACTTTCGTAGGGGATATTTACTTTGCCCACATCTCTTGCGCGTGAAGTATGGCGCATATAGATTTACGCCTCACCTGTTTTGGTGCGTGCAGGTTTGGCATAATTTTGCACAGAACGACTGCGGTTGCCGGAGCTTTATCCAAATCCAAGCTATCTCATGTCGGAACTGAAATCGATGCTATGCCTATCATCTCACTTCTATTTTGGCACCTCGTATACTTATATATATATATATATATACCAGCAATTTTAGTTTAGTTTAGCAAGACTTATCCAGCCACCTAGATATTCGGCTTGGGTTATCGTTGATAAAAATCTTTATTAACGGAACCGACTTTTGCTGTATACTCAGGACGTCATCCGCATAATCTATCAGTTCCGCTCCTTTTAGAAGTCCCGTGTTGACCAGACAGTCATATATGAGATTTCACAGAATGGGACTTATAACGGAGCCTTTTGGCAAACTTGTATGTACGTGTGTGCATGTATGTATGTATGTATGTATGTATGTATGTATGTATGTGTGTATGTATATATGTATGTAAATATATATATACATGTATATGAAAACTTATGTGTGTTATGTGGACATAATACAAATTATCTAATGTATATATATATATATAACCTTTCGATGGTTTTCTTATCTATTACGTGACCGTTATTCTCTTTCGGTGGCGGCTTTAAAGACTCTTCTAGTCGTAGACGTAAACATGGTGGTGCTTCTGGATTATACGGTGCCAAATTCCACGCTTTACAGCGTGCACCGAACTTTGTCTAAAATTATAGACCATTAGAGTAAACCATAAATAAAACACATCATAAATCATTCATAACAACGTTAAAAATAATCACAATATTAAAAGCGTTAAGCAATAAAAAAATACTAAAAAATAATTTCATACCAACTCTCTATGTATATATATTTGTATGCGGTATTAGCTAAATGAACATTCCGTAAATTTTACACATATGTTTGTTTCTCTATTTGTATTTGTAAGCGTATACAAGATCAAATATCAAAAAAGCATAAAGTGGTAAATGATGATATCAAACTAGACTTTTTGTTAACCAAACCAATTGTATTTAGTGTCTGTGTGAGTGTTCCTTTTAAAGCCAATCGAATAATCTGTTGGTACAGTAATAAATATCTTCGCCCGGAAACAATCTCTTTACAAGAAAGGTGACTAACCGTTTGTGGTGTATAAACAAAATTTTCAAAATCCAATTTTCATAGAGGAGGAAAGATATTAAAAAAATAGGAAAAAAGAAACAAATTAATCTAAAATAAAACTATAATTAATGTGAAAATTTAATTGAAAAGTGAAAAGCAACTCATTGTCTAAAAATTAAAAATTGCTTACATAAAACAATCTCATCAAAAAACTAATTTACGTCAGTGCTCCATACCTCTTGATCTCTTAAGTAAAGAATTTAATTAATTTTTTTTTTTTTTTTTTTTTTTTGCCTGGGGTATTCATCACCTTCAGTGCGGCATTGTAACAATTCGTTTACAGCTTTTCCAATTTATTGAAAAAACCAATTTATATAAAGCACATTTTGCCTCAAGCGCACTTCAACGGATGCGGCAATTAATAATTCCAATGTTTCTTAGCATAATAAAGCGTTACAAGCACAAAAGTATGTGAATCATTGTTGGAGCCTCTCTACGTTCTGTAACGCATAAAAACCCCCCCATTGAAAAATGAACATTTTGTTACATACACACATACGCATAGGTCGCAGGTCTTTCGAGAAACTTGGGCTTATGGACATTGCCCGTTGCTCGATTTCATTCTGGAAATATTGATGTACAAACTATGTCTTTCAGTGAACGACCGAAACGAAAGTGGACATTAGTGTAGCAAAAGTCAATGAGACCTGCGGAAAAAGTATTAATTTAATTAAAAATCGTTCCCGGTAGGAAATGAGTGGTAACAAAATCCGTTTCTTGCCGGATTTTCCAACACGAACGAAACATTTATCTGTTATGCTATTTCCGATATTGTCTCTTGTGACGAACTCTATATTTACTAAACATAAAAGTAGGTCGAAATACGAAATTCCATATACCAGAACTACCTCAACATTAGGTAACAAAAAACGGCGTTTCACTTGCATCTCTGAAAACGGATTTTGCGTTGTCAAAAATGTTCGTTGTTCGTACTCAAAACTCATGGAAAATGAAGCGATCATGATAATGAAGAAAAAGGTATCAACAATACTACGGCTGTTTTTTTACTGACCAAAAAGCACTGATTGGTTGTTTTCAATTATAATGGTGTCCAACGATCAGTTCTCTTGATAAACAAAGCTGATAAATAAAGTAGATCCAGTTCCATGCCATTATTCAATTTGCTATATAACGTCATGTTTAACTTTTCTACGATTTCTCATATTTGTGAAAGAGTCCATTGACCGACTTAGCCGACTTACCAGCCCTGAATGTGAAATCAAAGCAAAATTACTTAACATTACGGGTAAAAGCGAGAAATGAGCACACTCGTGGATCCACTTTGATGAATTTTGAGCTTAAACAGTCTGACTGATACGAAAGAAATTGGAAATATTTTGACTTTAACATGCGAACAAACAGACGCACGGGCTTTAGATTACACTGATCAAAGTTAGTATTACTTATGCCTTACTGTTGGCTGTGTGAATATGACTCCACCGATTTTTTCATACAATTGAACAACAACAATAGTTACTACTTCTCTTATTTCTTATGCAGGATATGAATTAGATACGAAAGAGACGACTGTTGTATTGACGCTATCCACAAAAGCAGCCATATTCGAGCAAACAATAAGTCGTCTATTGAAACACTTGTTAATCAAAAAAGAGTTATGTCTGCTGAGAATAGCCGAGAGAGGATGGGGCAGTTAATGTTAGACATGCAAGCATTTCCTGCCGAATGCCTTTCAAATCATGACTTTCGACATATGGCTCCACTTTTTTTGTTCCAAGGGCGTCAGCAGTTTTGGTAGCTTACTCTACTGATGGTTTCATACTATAGCTACGCCCATAGTCAAATCTATCGGACTTGAGATTTCAATCCGCAAACACTGACTTGGTATTCGAGATGTTTACCTAATCCGCCAATCATGCAGAGAATCCGCGTATATATGCAATGCATATTTTGAAAAAGTCATTATATGAGAAGAATCTTCCATTGCTAAAATCGATGAAAGATAATATTTTATTGGAGGGTCGAAGGTTCAAATCTCAAATGCGATCGACGTTTCAATAAAGGCGATAGCCTTAGGGGTTAATGCTTCAGGACTCTGATAATGTGTGAAAACTATGAATGGGATCGAGCCAATGTTGCGAGCTTAGACAGTTAAGGTTCCCTAAGCAGAGTAAGCCTTGGTAGTTTTTGAAAATAACTAAAATAATACCAATTGCTTTGACAGAAGGAAAATTAACTTTGCCAAACTTGGACCAAATCGAGTCAGGTTTTGCATTGCTTCATACATTATGAGGGCGGTGGTACCTTTGCACGGCAACAAAATAAAATTTTTCAGATTTTGTTCCCCGCTAAGAAGAGAAATGTTTCAAAAGAACAATTTCGAATTTGTGAAATCTAGCGTAAGATCAGCTTTCAAGAGGGAGAAGAAAACTTGTTATGTCGACGTCTGCTGTCAGCTAATAATTAATGGGAACTATGCAACTGGTCTGACCATGAAAAGACCAAAATGTCGACCGTAATGGAATGAGAGGAAAAACGTAATAAATCACTTGTCCGTTATTCATTCGCCTTCGCCGGACGGTTAATGATTGCATTCACGAATAACTTATCACAACTTTCCCATGGAGTATTGAGCGCACGATGGCTTTCTTCCTCTCAAAAAATTATTTTCGATTTTTTTGTTGAATTTATGTACAAAAATTTCATTATTAATTGGCACAATTATGTACGTACATACATACATACATATGTACATATTTGTTGAAGAATAGCTGAATACCACACTAACGAGATACAAAATAAAAAATTTGTATTCAAATAAAGTTATTTAACATTTCAAACATTTGCAAACTTTTTTAAATACTATTTTGTTTTTTCAATTTCTTATAACAACATGCACGTGACTCATTTTAATGTATATTCTAAGATATATTAAAATATTTCTTAACCTTTTGTAAATGATAAACGTTTATAATTTGCAAATAAAGGCCGATTGAAAATGAAGAGGACATTGTTAGCAACGTGATATGCTGAAGGCTTTTCTTTATAAGTTTTTACATTCACAAGCAATTCTGTTAACACTAGAACTACCGAGCACGTCAGTTTGTTTCCATTTTCAAAAAACTGTTCCAAAATTTTTTGTGCTGACATTTATTGATGTGAAGAGACCTTTCAATACCTATAATCATTTTATTCCTTCGTCGTCTATTCCTACCAAAAAGAATCATTTGGATGCCCTATTTCCGTCGGTTTGCCGCAGACGTAAATTAAGAATGGAAGCTTTGCAAATTGCGCGTAATCTGTTTATGTGCACGTTCAGAATATGGAAGAAACTGAAACATCCTCAGAAAAAGCCCGACATCTTTTCCATTTCTTTGCCAATAACTTTCGATCCCGTAAAGAAACTTCTGAAAACTTGCAAGCCAAATGTTCATCAAGATTGCTTCCATGTTCAATCTAAAAATATTTCCAATCGACGTATCAAAATTTCCAGTCAAAATTTGTGATAAAATTTATTTCCTATTTATTCTAACGCACATTAATACTTTTTCCACCCAAATAAATAAATAAATTCGGGACCATTTTTAGATCAAGCCTGGAGGTGGACTTGACGAACATTTAGTAAGCAGGTTTTCCGAAATGTCTTTACAGGATAGAAATTTGCAGACGAGAATATGAAAAAATTATCGTTTTTTTCCAAGATGATTTTACTTTGTCATTTATGGCGGACGTGTATCTAGACAGATCGTAATTGTTTTTTTGGCATTGGATTTCTAATCGATCAAGTTATTTGCCAAATTGCCAAATTTCAGCTTTCTACCTTCACTTTTCCGAATGTGACATACCGACAAATATAGAGGATCAAAATGATAGAGATTATAAACAAAACGCAGGTAGCTCTAATGTTAACACGAAGAAGAAGAAAAGGAAAGGAATTTATGTTCCTAAAACGTGAATATTTTTAGTGTGCTGATCTATGCGTGAACAAACTTGTAGTCAGCTATATTTATATATCTATCCCTACGTCTGCCCGTCCACGCTTTCCACCTGTTTAATCGGTTCAAGTGCAATAACTACAACATTTTATGTGGATCGAATTTATTAAGAAGCCTTAGGCAGTCTCGAGTGAAATCAATATCTAAAGCTGCTTAAACTTTACTCGTACCTTTCTAGAAACTATGCTCACAGTACCTCTAGAGCCATCTGTTTCTAACCGATTGAATTCAAAATCCGTCTGTAGTTTCACAATAACATTCTCCAATGAATCAGATACGATTTTTCAATCGATTAACTTTAATTGCTTATATTATTATATTGTTACTGGTTATTGTATTATAGCCATCTTTTTCAAAAATTGAAAAAGTTTTGTCAAAAAATTCGACATAATTTACTAGATCTTCAATAATATTTCAAGAAATTTTCATTTTTACTTCTGTTATCAACCTATAGCCCTATAGAATGACTCATATTAACAACTGATCACGTTACTGGATACATTGGTCTTATCGTTAGCAGACCTAATCCACTCTCCTTTAAAATATAGAAGAAAAAAAACCATTGAAAAAATAGGCAGATTGGCAGTAAACACCAACTTTGTCTTGAGTACTTCAGTTCAAATAGGCGATTGCCTGTGAAAAGTGAGTCATGCGTTCTTGTTGAAGTGATACTGAAAAGCTTGAGGAACAATGCTATCACAAAGCCTCCTTGAAGATGAATCATGTAGTTATGCAGCGTCAAGAATCTGTTAAAACTTATTATGAAAACAATAAACCCATGGTCACGTTTCATGCATGTGGGATGAAGCTCATAATTAATTAAATAACTTCCTCAATAAGGATTATTGCACGTTTGGCACAAAGAAAACACATCTCATATTCCTAAAGCACATTTACTTGCACAAAGTCGGGGATGGTTTACGGATTGAAATTGTAATTTTTCAATATGAAAATGCCAATGCAGTTACCCTCAATGCAGAGCGCTGCAGGAACATGGTTACTGATTTTTTCTGAAGAAAAGTTAGATGACTGCGACTTGGACGAAATATTCTTTTAGCAGAATACTTCAACATGCTATACCTGTAATAGCACCATGAATTTACCACGGGAAAAGTTGAGCAACCATATAATCTATAAAATTGCTTGCATGAGCTTGCCACAAAGACCATGCGATATAACTCTATTGGACTTTTTATTTTGCGCTTATGCTGGGGCATTAGCTTATTCTAATAAACCACGAATTCTCGGGGACCTTGTTGTTGTTTACTAAGATTATTCGTATTGTTGGTGAAATATTGGTGGTTTTATGGGGGGAAGTGGCGAAAATCGGTGTGCCATGATTGCAATTGCACAGAAGTCATTTAAATGAAATGATTTTTAGTTTGATTTTTATATATATGACATAAGTCAATGTCTAATATAAAACAAATAAAAACACTACACTGATTTACGGCCGCCTATTAAGTACCCTATAATATCCTAAAGTTATTCATATAAAAACCTTTCGAAATGAAGTGCTATGTGAGAAGTGGTTAAAAAAGTGGTCCAATCCGAACCATTTCCAATAACGTTCATCCTTGGGACAAAACACGTCAGTTTACTGAATTTCATCAAAGCATCCTATGTGTTGAACACAAGAGGCACAAACGGATAAATAAGCTTATCAGTATAATGAGCAGTGGGCCTCTCCAAAGTCTTTTTGCGTTTTGAATATATCCGTGCAAACCTAATATATTATTGTATCCCAAGCGGTATAAGGCGTAAATAAATTTAATTTAATATCTTATGCCGCTTAGTTTTTATTAGAAATTAAAAAAAAAAAATACTTATTCGATGCTCCTATATAAGCAAAATTTTTTCAGTAGCCCTCTGCAGAAAGTCACGACGTCAGAAATATAAATTGATTCCATATAATCAAGTCTTTGTTTTAATATTGCGCAACTTTCATGTAGAAGTAAGTTATTAGTAACAATACAAAACTAATTCATTAATTAATTGGTATTAGAGTTCAACAATACAAATTGTGATTAAATACAAATTTCACATAAAACACAAATTCAATCAATAAACGACATACACAACGAACTCCAATCAGAAAACTACGAACCTTCTAGCGAAAGCAATTTAAGATATACTTTTAAAAATACTTTATGGAAAATTAACTAACAAATTAAAGAAAGTAAACGAAACAGACGGAAAACAGACGAAAAATAATTCAAATGAAAATGAAATAATGCAAAAGCCATTTAAAAATAATAGCGAGAATGAATATATATTAAAAAGAAAAATTTATAAAATAAATCGATAAGAACTCATAACACCACATCTTTACAAGGTAGAATTATTTATATGGAATATAATCAATATATATATAAAATTGCATATGTTTAATTGGTAAAAAAACAAATAATACCTTTTTGGATTGCAGAGCATTCTGTTGAATTGTTTGCATATTTTTTTTTTTTTTTTTTTTTTTGGTTATTTTTCAAACATTTTTGGGTTTTAAGAATTTATTAATTTATTGTTGGTATTTAGTGTCACAGCAAGAAAACAATAGTTGTTGTTGTTGTTGATGTTGGTATTGTACGAGTTGAGTTTATTAAAATTATTTATATTTTTTTTTTTTCAAATATGATTGATGAAGATATGTTTAGAAAATCAAAAAAAAAAAGAAAGGGAATAAAACACAAGAAGGCCATAAGTGAAAATTTATGGAAAACCAAAAACGAATTATATATATATATATATTTATATATATATATACATATATATAAATAAAATGCAGACACATTGAGTGAAATGTTTTAAGAATATATGTTCATATAAATTAAAAAGAGCGATGAAGAAATATATTAATATATAAAAAGAGAAGAATTAGAAGAAGGAAATATAAAAAATTAATTAAATAAAATAAAAGAAATTATTTGATTTTATTATTATGAATATTTTACATAAATTTTTTGATTTTTTTTCTTGTTAGCTTAGCTTGTAAAAAATAAAAGACAAAAAAAAAAACAAATATTGAAAGGAAGGAACTCAATAATTACAAATAGAACAAAATTTATGTAGAAAATAGATCTAGTAGAAGACGTAGACACAGGAGAAAATTTCTTCCTAAGAAATTAAAAAGAAATCATGCAAAAAAGTTATCATAAGCAAAACGTTTATGTACAAGAATAAAATGTGATATACATCAGTATTTACATTCATTCATAAAATAAAAAAAGGAAAAAAAGAATTCTTTGTTGAGTATTAAGCCAAGAAGCATAACAGCATATGAATCGATTTCTCGTCTAAGCATAGTCAAGGAAAAGCAGATGAAACACATTTTGTAGTGAAATATATTGCAAACTGCCTTAGCATTTAGATCAATAATTGTGACCAGAGCTTTAGGCGCGATTCTTTACAACTAAAATAGCGACGGACAATAGTTGAGACTGAGAAATTTAGCCTTTTTTTTGAGAGCAAAGTAGGGCAACAAAGTAGGATTTTGTGATTGTGAGTGTGTCTAACTGACCTTGGAGCTTTGGACTTTTTTTGAAAACAAAAAAAATTCTGGGATTAAAGCGTTGTTTGCGTTTTTATTAAAGTCGTACATGTTCCCTTTTTTTCCTCACATCCTGCATCACTTGTGGTACAGTGGTAGAGCAGTAGAGTATATTAGGTTTGTGCAAATGTATACACCCAGAAAGACTTTGGATAGACCCTGCTTTTATTACGATTCGGAATCACTTTTTAAGTCAATCTAAACTTGTCTGTGTCTCTGTCCACCTATCCGTTGGAAGCCTGTACCGTGTATTTATGTGTTCAATCTACAAAACCGTAATTTTTTAGATATTTTGATGACGTGTCTTGGGCGTTGTGGTCTATAAAATGAGATTATTATTAAATAGTTTTGTTCTATGCAAATTATATAGTATCGTGGAACATTACTGGAACGTGAAAACAAGGATTGAAAATTTGTCACAATGCATTGATTACTCTTCCGTAAATAAATTCAAGAAAATGACCAAAAATTTCATGCTTACGAGGTGACCACTCTCCGACAGAAATTCAAGAGAAATATATTAAAACTTGCGGTTTATAAATATATGAAAAATCTATATCTTCTGTCCGTTGCTTTAAATTTTCATACCCAATTTCCAATTGTTTCCAACTGAGATTCTACACGTTTCTTCATTTAATTTGCTCCCGTTCAAACGTTTAGGCTTATCTAGGGGAATTTTTTCCTTTTAGAAAAAGCGATGTTAAATCGTAATCGGCATCCAGAAATTTTGCAGCCTGACAGATTTGGTAGCAGCAAAAATATAATTTCATTGGCAGTCTTTGTTCGTATGAACACATCACAAACTTCCAATCAATATGCGTCAGTAATACTAGTAGTGAAGTAATAGCTGGTTTTGAAGGAAATTTGAATAATTTTACATTGTAAATATATTTACAGGGGGGTTAACGGCAAAATAATCTTTTTTAAGTTGAAATGCTCATTAATAAGAAATGGTAACAGTACGACCTATCCTGTTGAAATAGGGTCGTATAGACGCTAATGCTAATGAACCACTTAGATCCGGTGTTCTATATAGAAGATCTAATGAACTAAATATAGAATCACATTTTCTCGAGAAATTTGCATCCTTTTCGAAGATGTATAATTCCGTAGCTATGCAAGAAATGTTTTAACCTTGTTTTTAATCTTAAAATTTAGAATGAACTAGGCTTAGTTTGCCCATTGTAACAAAATCGGAACGCTTAAGTTTATGCGATACAAAAACAGATTTTAATTGACTACTTTCGCAACGATTTGAACTAGATACGGGACACAATGTTGATGTTAAACTGCGAGTTTTTGAAGCATTTACAATATTTATTGAGTCTAGCGCCGCTTCACCACTTATCTATTCCAAAGGCACAACAATTTTTTGTGTTGCATTCGTTTTTGATGAAACATTGCAAGGTATATTTGAAATAGTTAACGGTTTCATTCCGGTCAGGCCGCAGAGTTTCCAAATGATCCGATCTGATAATTTAAATCTAATTGTTGTTCACGTTCCCTGCAGTAAATTCAAGCCCCGTGGGTGGTGTCCCCGAAAGTTTATGATAATTGGAAAAGTGTCTCTTGAAAATAGTAAGCATTCGAGGCTTAGGTCTTAAAAAACTAATAAGATTAACTTTCGTCTAAAAACTAAACATTACAAAAGTTTTTTCAAAATTCAAACTTAAGAAAAAAATGGTGCTCTGTTTGGATAACATTGTAAAGCATAATTTTCTTTTTTATCAAAAAAAAAAGTAAAATTTCCATAAAAGACATTTAAAATTACAAAATTAAAACAAGTAGAGGAAGAACTGATATGGAAAAAAAATCGATTTGCACTAAAACTAGTCTGCATACCTGCAATTCATCCCAAGGTATCGCGCCACACTCATCGCATGATATGGCAGCCACTTGAACACGCAAGGTGGAATTGTTACCTTCGTTTTGTTGGATTAGTTCGACAGTAGTTAATCTACAATTTTGAATAAATTTTGTTAAAAAGTTGTGAAATTTTTACATCAAAATTTGGAAATAACCTAAACGTAGCCATCGACACGAGATCACGCCTACGCCATGTACTGGCTTCTGATGGTTCGGAAGGCGAACTTAAATTAGTTTTACAGGCAGGTTCTTCATAAACTTCACTGGCGACTTCTACCGGTGAAACTTTTATATTGCTTTCATTATTAAAAGGATTTAGTCTGCCAACAAAGAGGGGCGACAGTAAATTAAACACTTTCCAAACTGCTTTTTTAAAAAAGAAAACATTAAATACCTAAACATAACATCTATGCAATCCATAGTCTTATCATCGCCCATAACAATAGCAAAGTTTTCCGAATCCGAACTGATATCGCTTTGTATAGAAAACGTGTCACTAACATCATCGTTTATCGTAGTTCTAGAGGTAATGGCTGAATCAATGGAAGTCATAAAACTAGAGAAACCTTTTTTCATAGACATAAGTCCTAAAATTTGAAACAAACTTGTTAAAAATAAAACTCATTCTCTGAAAAGAAAGTTTGATTTGTACCTGAATTAATTTCTTTAGTTAAACTGGTAGCATCGCTTGTTGAATTGCGTGTCGATCTATAACTTTTTGCCGACGATGAGGTGGTTGATTGAGTGTGAACTCCGGTATCCGCTCTGGTAGACATTTGATTAGTATAGGAAGAGGATACAGCAGTAGTATTTTGTATGTGTACATTGTGGCTTTAACATACATATTCAAAATAAAGTTAGTTTTTTTTTAGGGTTTTAAAAAAATATGTTGCACCACTCACCCGTGGGTATTAGGATTTGAAATATGTATGACACTATCATAGGGTGGTGCTTCGTTGGTAATAGGAGACGGTGTTTCTACGCTGCCAAATATGCTATTCTTAACAGGATCCAATGACGGTGGCGTCGGCCAGACAATGTTTGCACCTACATTGAAATTATTGTTAAGCATTTTTTAATGTTTTGTTTATTTGATAATTATTTAATTTCCAAGTCTACCCGTCGTGCCGAAAATGCGCAAATACTAGATATTTAATATGCAAACAAAATGCTCAAAATTGATTCACTACGGTAATTACTAATCCTCTGCTCTGGGAATATACTACTGCCACGTAGTACCCTGTTTGATATATTTTTATAGTTTTAAGAAAATTACTTTTCTTAAAAGACTTACAAAAATATTTTATAGCGTAAGATGTACGGAGTTGGTGCGGATGCATGTAACACGAAGTAGGGCATAAGGTAGACCGACCTTTTATTATACAGATCGATTTAGAACCAGTTTCTGAATTGAATAAAGCTTGCAGAGCATTTAAGCGTTTGTAACGTTTGTTCCCGTCGCAATCTTTGAGATATTTTCACAAAATGTGGTACATTATGTTATGTTGAGAAACCTGACTGTAACTGGACTTGATTGGTCTAATCTTACGGCCACTTATCATATGGCGGTCAGTTTTGAGAACATTTTTATATGGAAAATATTAAAATTTTCATTTTTTCTCAACAAAGATGGCTAAATGTTGATATTGCGGCATTCTAAATTGATGTGAAAAGTTTGCATCGGATAAGACAATGTTTTGAAGCTCGTTTCGCACCAACCCACAATCTTGACGCGACAAAAACAATTTTTTTTTTATATTTCTTAATGAAAAGTTTTATGTAATAGCAATTTAACATAAAAATTCAGTATACCAAAGTTAGAGCTAAGTAAATTTATCTGTTGGACGTCTATGGCGAAAGCTGGGCCGTAATAGTAATATGATACAAAACATATTTATGTCAAATTTGGACCTCGTAAGTCTATTTTTCAAACACCACTCTATACAAGAGTTCTCATGAAAATTCAGCCTTCGTATGGCAACAAAATGTTATTCGTTGGATTTTATCACAAATATACGCGATGTGTAATAAAATCTTTAAGAACTATTGTATACCCTACACTATTTCGTCTAATGCTAAGTTATTCACTCGTTTAGGTAATGATTTTCCAAAAGTTATACATTATTCTCATGAAAAGACATACTTTACATAAAAGTCTGCATATTGAAGGAATCCTTATATATGGTAGTACCAATTCGGTGAGGTTGGTTTCTATATCAATATGCTATTATGAATCAATTTTCACCATGAAATATTAATAATTATACCTCTTTACTATATAAAGATTCAGTTTTGGTAGGGACAGTTTTATGAGACGCGTTTCAAAAAATTCTCCCATTCGAACCAAACTTTTCTCACCGAGAATGTCCAAATATTAGTGTAGAGCGACTTTTGCTGAGGAATTTTGAAAATTGCAATTTTTTTCCATGTAACGAATTTTAAAAGGAGGACTTTGCACGGAAGTGATCCGAAAAGTGGACCGATCCAAGCCATTTTCAATAGCGCGCGTCATTGGGTCAAAGCAACTTAGTGCACCAAATTTCATCCAAATATCTCGAAAATAGCCACATGTAGCTTCAACACAAAGTTACATGGACAGTCGTCAGACGGACTGAAAGATTTGGATCGATTCAGAGAACGATTTTGAATCCATCGGTATAATAAGAAGTGAGTCTATCCTAAGCATTTTTGCGTGTTACATACATTAACGTCCCCTTTTACTACACTTAGATCTTGTAAATTTGGGTCACAACAGATTAGGTTTTGGGCGCTTTCCAAAAGCACTTACGTCTTTCGTGAGCAACGTTCCTTTAAATGGAAACAAGGTATTTGGTATATTATCAGTAAAATAAGTGAATAATTGCATCACACGAATTAGTGTAGGGTATTTAATAGTCGGCCTTGTCCGCTTATACGGTTTTTTTTAAATATACACGCAGCTATATACGCAATGAAGCGTGACCCTGTGAAGTCCACTTAGTTGCAACCTTTAAAATGAGGTTTGTTTTTTTCACATCATTAAGAAACAAAGAAATTTGTTGATCGTTTTCTTTACAATCAGTTTTTTTCTCTATTTCCTCTAAGAGAATTCAATTTTTCTGCGATGCTTTCTCTTACAGCAAAATATTTAATCATGCAAAAAGTTGTTATTAATTTTCCACAACATCAAGATTTAGTAAATGAAAATGAGATTAAATTAGCTTCAAAAAAGAAGTGTAAGAAGATTGTTGTGAGATAAAAAATACGATTGAATTTAATAACAAAAATATGAAAAATAGAAAGGAAAGGAAAAGAAAACTTAAAAATAAATCTTACTATTTATATGTAAATCATCACCCAAACTAGCTGAATCGGGTAAGACACTTTCGGCGTCACCGCCACTTGATTCCTTACCGGGTGTAGGGGACGGCATTACAAAAGTAATTTCAACTTGCGGTATCACGCAACCAAATATTAGAGATTTTTTATTATTATGCTGAATTTAGAAGCGAAAATATATTAAAATAAATCCAAGTGTTTGGGAAAAGGAAAAACCGACCTTATGCAATATTCGTTCAGCATCTATGGATAGAAATGTGGTCATCTCGTTTATTTCTTCGGCCAATCGCAAAAGAAACAAGTACTGATAGTGATCAATTTGCAAGCTTATCAGATTTGAAATGTGGGCTATTGCGTGCAAATCGGCGGTGCGTTCGTTGTGTTCAGAGGATGTTTGCGATTTACGTTCGAAGTAGATGTCCTCTTCGCTGTCTAGAAAAGGATTGCGTGGCAATTTGTTTTTGTTATTCGCCTCGACGGAGGGACCTTTCGCTGTGAACAATAGCGTATCAGAGCCGGCGTCATCGCCACCCTCTTTGTGACAAACACTACCACCACCGCTTTGCGATGACTCGGTACCGGTACTGCCGGTGCCTGAGTGTAACCATAATGTTATAGGTACTGCATCAATGAAAGGTATGGCTTTGTTGGCGCTCAGTGAGCGGGCACCGAGAAAATCAATCCATACCGGATCGAGTTTAATACACCAGACATCACGCGGCTCTGACCACATGGCATAGCGTGTGAGGCACTGGGTCGAGGCGGATTTTGGTATTGAATTCCGAACTGAAGCATCCGTCACTCCTACTCCTTCCGTTTCATCCGGCAATAATCCAGTCGTGCCGGCAACATCGGTAGCTGCCACATGTGATAGTATACGATCGGTTACTATACACATATCATTTTTAGCCGAAGGAAAACCGTTGCCAAACACTAACGAACCCTCTTGCAAAGAATGCAAAGCTTGGGCAAGATCGGCACGTGACGAACCCGTTTCACGGATATTTGTAAGTGCAAAACGTGATATCTGTATTTGCATCATCCTCGGGCGATCCTTTTGATGTGGCATATCGACCGTTGACTCAATAACAATACGTGGCATTATAGCTTCAACTTTAACGTCCATGTACATATAGTTTGGTTCGCTTTGAACCTCAGCCGGATACAGTGCTAGTTTAGAGGAGCCCTTTAAAGTAGTATTTTGTGAACCTATTGTCGATAAAGGCGATGCACGACTAGTTGGATTAGAACCGGGTGAGCCAACATGAGCTGTTCGCATCAGACTTTCATGCAAGTTTAAAGCAAACGAGTTCAGCCATAAAATTGAACTCAAATCGAAATGTATTTGCAATGGGTTAATGTGTACAAATATTTTCGAGGGCGGTACTAGATGAAAGAAGGAAAGAACAGAGAAGCATTAACAATTAAAATATTGACTATGGCGAAAAGAAACTTACGTGGGAATATAAAATCACCGGGATAGTAAAAGTAAGTAAATTCAGCATGTAAAATAGGCATGTCTGCAGGAAAAGAATAACGATCCTTATCTCCTATAAAAGGAAAGTAGAGAAAGTGGTTAATTTTACTCATGAAATATGCAAGAGGAGTACAAAGGCAGAATCCAACTGTAGAATTTTATAATAATAATTGAAGCCACTACTACTAAATAAACATTAGACAATGGTCACTATACATAACACAAAACCGCACACGCAACTCGTAAATTATCATTAACAATTTTCATATAATCATGACTACGTATTACTATAAATCACCTGTTTTAATTTTCCTTTTATGTTGGGCTACAATTAGTTATAAATGTGAATGGTTTGCGTAAGAATGCAAAATCATCGAGTGACGCAAAAAGGAGGTAACAAAAAGTTAAATGAACAAAAGTTTAGTTAAATTGAAATTAACGATATTCACACAATGATTTCATTTTAAGTGTATAATGTTGGAAAAATGGAAGGTAGCCATGCGGTTAAATTGGTTTACCTGAAATAAACTCCTTAGGCATTTGTTTGCGGCCAGCAGTGGTAACGCGAAACAATTGAAAATCTTCAACGCGTAGAATAACACATGAACTCATAAGTTTCGCTAAATTATCTAAAATTGATTTCTGTTGATTGCTCTGTAGACCATAGCCATTAGCGGATGAATGACCAGAGCCAGCGCTACCGGCTGTTTGAGTGGGCGTATTACTGCCAGTCGATGAGCCCTGGCTTTGCCTGTGTATTGTCGGCGTTCCCGCTGCACTAAACTGGGAGTTTAACATGGCGGCATTTAAAGTGAGGGGCGAATTCGGTGTGGAGCGTTCCAATGGAGCATGAGATGAAGGACGATTTGGTTGGCATAAGTTTAGTACCGCTTCCCGGAAGGTATTTAAGGATTCCTTTAGCCACAAAGCAGGCGAGACGGAAGCTTCTCGGTATCTATAAATGAAGTTAAAGCCAAGCAAATTCCTCTTGTATCGAATATTTGATAATCATAAGCTTGATGTATATGTCTTTGTAACTCATTTCGTTGACTATTGTCTATCCTAATGTATGTTTTTTTAAAGGAAATCGAATTATCCGAAAACAATTCATAATGCGTAAAGTAAAATGGACTTCCACGTTTTCTTCTTATTATTATTGCCACAGAACTAAAGGTACACAATAGGTTTTACCACTTCGTCTGCAGCAGTAAGTATAGACATATGCCTAGGAATTGTTTAACAATGTCTATCGGTGCTTCCTTATCTATTTTTGAAATATTCTCTTGGAAGTGCCTTGGTAAAAAAAAGTTACAAGGAAAACTGATGTATATTCTTAACTTAACAAGTTTGAAAGCGGATTTGATCGAACCACTAATGGAACTATGCTCGTCCCGATAAGCGAGGAGCAAAAAAAAAGAAACTTTTTAAAACGCTCATCATAAGTCACTTTGCAGGGACAGCAGTGATCGGTCCAAAATTTGTTCAAATTATTTGTAAAATCCTTATTAAATATGGAATTAAAAACGGTTTGAATCAAGCAAGTGACGTTCCTATAATTCCCATAATTAATTAGTAAAATATAAATAATATAAATGAACTCTCATTAGGCGGCGGCATATTTCAAAACAATTTTCAACTGGTCTTAAGTACATACTTAGCCCAATGAGATCTATCCGATTTCGCCAAATGATAAGGATAATAATCCACTTGGAATGCTTGTACCGAAATTTGCAATGCTCCTCCCTTAATCAATTCCGGGTAACTAGAGCGACCATCTACATCCACATAAGAAGTACTTTAAAATTAAATTTTGATTTCGATTTGAATTATCTGCTTACCACCCTCATCATCACACAAATGTAAATCAATACGTTGACTAAAGAAGTGATAGGAGGTCTCCCGCACGTCAAAAGCATTAAACATTCTTTGAGTGTTGCTGGTCATATGTGCACCATCGCTTTGTCGTGACTGCTGCTGAGCCAACTGTGCTTGGTACTCTGGCAGAGTCTAGAAAAAGCAAGTAAGAACCATTCTATGATCGCAATTAAATTTTTATACGCACTTCCAGTTTCCTTGCAGCGCTTGACTTTTGAGTGGCGTGAGTGGCAGCTTTTATAAGTCCCGAAAGGGAATCTACAAAATGCAAGGCTGCTTTCAGTTGGGAATCCGTTAACACCCATAGCAGGTCATCCAATATCAAAACAAGCCGGGAAGCCAATAACGTACAATCGGATAAACGTTTTCGTATAGTTATGCGGCAGCGCGCTTGGTTTGTCAACAAACGCAGCGGTGTCAGAGATTTGTCTTGCGTGGAACTTGCCTCAATGCGTACCGTTTGCCAAGACAATTCTTTAAAAATTAATATAATCCCTTTATATGGATCCTTGAGACGCGTTAAACGTAAATCACCATTTGCCCACTTAGGTGTTTTTGATTCTACTCGGATACGGGACATCTGCAAAGTATTGAAGTAAACAACAATACAAAAGGAAAGAAAGAAAAAAAGAAAAGAAGAAAGAAAAAGTTTTTCAAATTGATACAATCGTTGGTTGCATTCTCCACACACACACCGTCACACGTACTCACCTGGACAGAAGCTGTAAAGGCAGCGCTAAGAAACTTCACATTTACTGTATTCACAGTTATTGTAATGCCATCAATAACTTTGTGTATAAAACTGTATTTGCCTTGAGGTACTTGTGGCAAATTTCCACCACCACCACCACTACCAGTGCTGCCCACACCACCATTAGGCGATTTTGCATCGTGTAACCTACTAATGGGATCACAGGTTTCCACTGTGATATTAACCTCGTCAAGCGTCTATTTTATGGTAAACAAAAGAATGAAGAAAAATAATAACTTAATTTCTTATTATGGTCATGATGATTAAAGCGCTTACCAAGTAAATTGGTACACTTTTCAACTTAGTCCAACTAATACGAAACGATACATGATTACACCAGGCTGATGTCAAACGCAACCATGATGGCAATTCTAATAGTTCCGTAAGAACAGCCTCATCCAATTGTAAATTGGACAGTTCACCTTCTCCCCTAAATGTACTAAGATTGATTTTATCGGAAGATAAATTTTTTGTATATCTAAAAATAGAAGGAAATAAAATTACTATACATAATTATATATATATATATATATACATATATATATCTACTATCATCTATGAACCACGAATATGTATAGTCATATGTAGACGTGACATTTGATTTCCCTCTCTGCAACAGCCATTGACTCTTAATTGACCATAAATATGTAGCAGAGGAGAATAATTTTATTAAAACTGTTTCATTTGTTTCTGTGTGCAATCTTCAAAGGCCTTTTATTAAATTTGCTATAAATTATATCATAACGAGAATATAAACAGCAGCGCATAAACATTTATCTTTTTATGTGGGCGAAAATAAGACAAACGCAAAAAATTAATTTTCGCCCCGAGGCAAATCTAATTATGTCCTATGCACCTTTCCTATCAGGGAAATTGTCTGCAAAAAGAAACTAATAAGTATTTCGAAGTATTCCATGAGGTTTTCGTTCTTCTCCTCTACGTAGGTCTATTAGCATTTAATGCGAACAATAACATGATCATTATGGAAATGAGAAATAGCAGAAGACTAAACGCATGGTTTTGCTATACCGCTATTCCTCCGTAGATATTAAAAATGTGTGGGGAAAAAGTAAATAATTTGAAGCTGTATCAAGCATGGCCCAGTACAGCAGTCCAAACTATTTGGAATCTCGGGATGTAGGTGGCCAACGGTACATAGAAGCTGCCACACCTACTCCGTGAAGAGTTGCTGATTCGCTAAACAGTGATGTGTTCGATAGGTTTCGAGCACAGAAAGAAGAAAGAAGTAAAGTCCATACCCGTTCTCTCCTCGCGGCACTTCAGTGGGGCCCAAATGCCTACACATTTCAAGCAAAAATGTGCACTTAACATGTTGCAGTCACGGTAGGCACTAGGCTCATTTATTTTCGTACGGTGAGTGTGGGACGACGAGGAGGAGGTTTATAATTGTTTCAGTTTTTTCAGATTTCAAAGACCACGTGTATTGTTAAACTTTACTTGACTAGGACAAAAAGCAATTTTGGTTTGCTACGCAAAGCTTGTCAAATGCGTCATATAGCATGTTCACACTAATAAGACAGTCTTGGAAGTTCATATTCCATCCTCTACATTGTAGGCTAACCGCATAATGAGCTTTTCCATTGCAGAGCAAAGCAATGGGACTTGCAATCAAAATTAATTGAGTGTCGGAAAGAGAATAGTCGTTGACGAAACTGATAGCATCTGTGTTACAAGAAAACTAGAAGAAGATCTATGGCCACATGGAAACAAGCGTTGAGTCCTTCTTCAGTGGAGACGACTAGGCGGTGACTATTACTGCAGATTGCCTCCTTAATCGCCATTGGGATCGCAAAAGCCCCCCTTTTTTGGACAGGAAAACTCGAGCAACTTTAAATGAATTAGATTGGATTGACGTGCTATGAGTGAATACCCCATCCATTTTATTGTTCACACTTATCTCTATATACACAATAATATAAAAGACATTTGTTTTTTCACATAAATTTTTTTAATTAATGAGCTAAAAGGTGGAAAATACTTTTTTTCCAGCGTCACCTTTCGGTGACTATACGTGAAAGCTTACAGCGCGTACGAATTTGATGTGCAAGAAGTAACTCGACTTTTTTCTAACCACCACATCAAAAATACAGAAAAGCTAACTGGATTTGGAGTTCCCCTGCAGATACAAAAGGAAGCTAAATAAACGCTTCTAAAATTTTAATATCTCAATGGTCTTATTGAGTTCATCTGAAGTGGTGAATTGGTGGCGTCAAACTAATGAGAGCGGAAATGCAAAATTAGATTGCAAGTAATGTTAACGTATTTATATTTCACGATGATTTATTTTTGATCGACTTTATTTAGCGTTTTCATCTCCACAATGGAACATTTCGATTGGCTGCTTCGTACTTTACAGCCTATCTTGGTGGACTTCCAAATTTTAGTCCCTTCTAAAGGATATTTTAGATTTCTCAAGTCTTTGTAACGAAGGCAAATATCTCTTGAAGACTACCAGAATATCATCTGAATATTAGTTCTAGCACTTTGTATAGAGTGTTTTAAAATTGTCCCCATACTTGTGAAAACAAAAATCGTAACATGTGAAGTAAAGTGAAGTATTGAAAACGTTATTTGTAGTTTATAGAATAAATTATTAAGTGAGGCAATTCCATAAGAAAATTATATCAGATTATCGCTTCATATACTACTCAATTTCCACTTATATGTTACGTGCACATCCAACATGCCTTTTTCCCTAACATTCTCAAATTAGCTTTCCTTGCTTCATTATGACTAACAAGAGTGCTTGTACATTGCTGGGCATTGGCAGTTTTCAGTTAACATAGAAATTAATGACATCCATTAAAAATTTATTAAAACACATGTTTCGAATTGAGGAAATAAGGGCAAAAACGTTTCAACAGCCTTGACGTGAGTATTCGACACTCACCGCAAGCCAAAGTGAATGCAATATTTGAAAACCACATGTGTTTTTTGTTGATTGTAAATCTATATTTTTGCCAAGTTAATATTTATGCGAGATTACTAACCAACATGATGATGATGTGACGCTATTTTTATTTGCTATTTACCTGGGCTTATCCTTTTGAGTAGATTACGCTCCATTTCCAAATTTCATTTAAGTAATTTAATCAAAAATATATGATGTTTTAATTTTAATTGTGATAATTTTAAGAGTTAAGAACACAGCCGAGCCAGCTCAACACCAAAGAATTAATTCGAATTTTTTTAGTATTCTATCAAAGCATTTACAGGGACTTCGCAAGTCGCAAGGCAGTCGACAGTATATCTCAAATCGATTGAGCGACTTTTTATGGCATTTCGATATTCTGCGATCTGATCACAAATTTGAAGCGATGGTCGTAACACAAAATTGTTTCCTTTCTACAATACAGTGCAATAACAGTGTAAAAGAGAAGAAGAGATGAAATGATTGCACATTCTTATGTGAGTTTGCAAGATATCAGCAAAAGTCGGGTTGCTTGGGAATGTTGGAGAGAATTTGGAATTACATCATATTTGATAAACTTTTTACATCCATCACCGAACGATGAGGCGTATATTCAACGCCCACATTCGCAACGTCCAGAAGGAAGCTTCCGAGACACCACAAAGTAAATATACTCGTGATCAGCATCAAATTCTGAATCGATTTAAGCAAGTCCGTCTGTCGGTCTGTGTTATGACTGTTGTAAACTTTCTCCTGGCCGCAAAAATGAGGCTCTCGAGTTCAAATTTGGCAGAAACATTGCAAGTTCTTGCACGCAGGTTAGTATTGAAAATGACCAAATCGTTTGAAGGACACGCCCAGAACACCACGTAAACTAAGAGCACTTTTCTTACTAATAACCTGCAGTAGATAAATTCTATTGGCGATGCTCTAGTACCTCTACAAGCACCTCTCAAGTATGAAAAAAATCGGCCACGCCTACCCATTATTATAATGTAACAAAATTTAATTTTCTTTTCAATATCTCTATACAGGGGAGAAACAAGCTTCAAAAACTTCATAAAACATACACATTCTTGAGCAGTTTCAAATTTGGAATGAACCTAAGCATATCCGTCTGCCCAACTGTGTATTGTCTGTGATAAAGATTC
This sequence comes from Glossina morsitans morsitans, assembly GCA_001077435.1. Lineage (NCBI taxonomy): Eukaryota > Metazoa > Arthropoda > Insecta > Diptera > Glossinidae > Glossina > Glossina morsitans. The sequence goes on along the minus strand of CCAG010021474.1, from coordinate 18,202 downwards.
TCCCGTCAACGAAAACGAAGATATCCGCTTTGTCACGAAATCTCAAAAATGGTGAGAAGAAAACACGATCGCAAAATCTTAAGACTAATGACCGGTCACTAAACCAGAGTGCGACTATTAGTTTCATATGTCGGTGTAAACGAGTATGAAATGAAAAAATTAAATGAATATGAACTGAGTACAAAGTTCAAGTTGATCTTTCAATAAATAATTTGTGGCCTCTGACAGATATATATTAATAAGAAGCAAACATTTAAGCTTATCAAAGGCTTAATAAACATTTTCATAATTTTCATAATAAAAAAGCAAACACAACGCAAAAAACAAGTTCAAATATTATAGTTGACGATGTACGCTTTGCTTACTGCAGCTGCAAAGTTCAAAAATGAACAAAAATGATCAATTTCGGAGAAAGTCCTTTTTTGAGAAGCAGTCCAAGATCTGAACCGACGAAGCTTAAATTTACTACAGTTCATTTTTTTCTACCGGATAACTTATCATTTTTCTTCACTTATGACACCACTCAATAAGCTTACGAGTCACAGTTGTTTTTATTAACGCTAGTTTTGTTTTTGCAAAGCAATGGAAAAATATGACCTATATATACATATATATAGGGTGCCTAAAATGACTGCAAGCAAATGGTCTAAATGTCATGAAATTTGCAGGTTGATTTTAGACTGCGTTGCATTTGCAGGCTGATGCCATCTAAAAATCGTGTAAATTCGCCAAAAGTAATCCTGTAACTTATTGAATATACTGTTATCGCAAAATATCGAAAATGTTGAATCCAATGTGGTCCATTGATTTTATATATCAAATAAATTTCAAGTAGACCTTGTTGTCATACAAAGGGTTATTTTTGATAAAAACATTATGTGGAAAGATTTTTAAAAAATGCTTCCATATCATCCAAATTTTCCATATATATCTGAGACGGAACAATAGCGAACTATTTTCATCAATTTTTATCGAAAAATATAGAAAATGATAAAATGATATTTTTATATCAACTGAACCTTATATGCCCAAGGATCGTAAAAATAGTTCCCTTCGGTGTCATTTTCAATAGTAGTCGTCCTTAAACCAAACCATGCTAATGTAGCGAATATAAACACATTATGTAATAAAATATATGTCATGCAGTTTATATGGACAGACATGCTTAGCTTAGATTTGCAAAATTATTCTGAATCGTTTGATATAACAAAAACTTGATTTATCTCAAAGTCGCTCTTGATGACACATACATCACCGCAAACTTAATACACACATCCTTGCCATTAGTTACGTAGGGTATAAAAAAAAAAATACTTGAAAAAAAGTATCTTGGTATATGGATGGCATCATTTCTTGCTGTGCATAAAATTATTGATTTTTTTTTTTTGTTTTTTTTTTTTGTTTTTGTTATTTTTTGCGAAGGGTAGTCGTCAACAAGTTGTTGCTTCACTTTTCATGAACTTTATATCTTGTTATGACACAATTTTCTTTTATGTATATCTATTTATTATATGTGTGTATGTAACGATGCTCAAGCAAATATTTGTATGTGGGTAAGAAATAAACTGTGTTTATTAAATTTGTGCTTTGAAGAGTGTTAGCTGAAGAATAAGTGAGAGATGAGAGTGCATTTCCTTTTTTCAAGGAAAAACTTTTTGTACCGGTTCTTCCTAAATTTAATAAGCAGTTTCTCATTATATTCAATTTTTAAGAAAATGAAAAAAAACTTGTTCTTTTTCTCGACTTAAGTTTAATCTGCGCGGTACAGATTGCCTTTTACTAATTGTTGATTGCAATTACAAAAGAAAGAAAGAATTGAACATCAGTTACTCTTTGTTGCCAAGAAACTCACATATGGAGATTTGAAACAGAACTAGTTGTTATGGCACAGTTAGTTAACCAACATTTTCTCCAGTTGATCTCTTCCTCATTAATTAATGTAACGGCCATTCGTAGCGAGATAAAGCAATCAATTCACAACTCCCTCTGAGTTCCCTCTCCTATGCCAGTTTTCTAAAGAGATACACAATTTGCACATAAAATTCGCTAGGCAAGCCATTATTAGGGGCCTTTCTGCGTACTCGTCCACGGTAAAAATCGGAGATGTTGCATCTCATCTCATCGCTGATAATTCAGATAATTCATACTTTTTTTTATTAAACCAGTTCAAGAGATCTTTGTGTATACAAATCGGAACTTTTTTTTTTCATTCATTTTATGACGAAGAGAAGGTCTAAGAAATGAACTCGTTCATAGTCTCCATTTGTATATTTTTGTGATGACTTTTTAAAAGCTTGCTATCTCTTAATACAATTGCATGAGAACGCCAGAAAAGTTGTGAAGAATTTTTTTTTTTGACTCTGGAATTCTCTGTTCAAGGTGCATTGATATACAATTTATTCTTAAGAAAAACACCAAGGAAGAACCCTTTGCCTTTAATCATCAAAATTTTCTTGAGGAAATGTTTCACTTCCAGTGGTAATACGGCAGCGAAACATCGAGACTTAAAATCGTAGCCAATTTCTGGTCATAAAAAATTCAAAGCCTTAAAAATCTGTAACAAGTAAGACAAGTATAGAAAATTATACTCGGTCGTGGCTCAAAGACTCAAAAATATGAAAAGAACAAAATTTCCATACTCCATAAAATGGGGTAGAGACGCAGTTAATTTTTCCATTTTGAAAATAAAAATGGAAATTGATATGTATATGGATGTATTGTACTTTATCAATAACAAGCCACATACACGGAAAGCAAAGTTGTTCACAATTTTTGTCACATAGGCACGTGGGCGTTGTAGTCTTTTGTTCTTTGAGCGGTTTGGATCATTTTCATATTATTTTGCATGTTTTTAGGCGATGTTCACTTTTGCGAAGGGAAGAATGTTTACCACAGACATTAGACAGCGCGTCCCACGGATAGATGGACAGACCAACATGCTTAGGTGCATTTCGCATTTGAAACTGGCCAAGAATTTCTATACTTTATGAGGCTTTTGAAGCATGCTTCTGAGGATTATGAAGGTATTGAAAAAAAATTAAATTTCCATACACTATAATATTGGGTAGACATGGTCAATTTTTCCCGTACTTGTGCTGGTAGTAGAGCGCATCACCAACAAAAAATAAATTCAAATTTTTGCAAATTTATCTGCTGCAGGTTATGAACAATGAGTAAAAGCACAATTTCTTATTCCTTTTATTCCGCGCTGTGGGAGTGTGCTTCGACAGATTTTGCCCATTTTCAATACCAGCCTGCTTGCAAGAACTTCCAATGATTGTTCATTTTTGCGGCCAAGGGACTGTCTACAACAGACATTACACACACGAACAAACCGGCAGACATACAGAAGGACAGAAGGACAAGCTTAAATCGATTAAGAATTTTATGCTGATCACTGTATATATATTGCGGGTTCACTGAAGCTTCCTTTTGTGCAAACATTTCGAGAAAATGAATGTAACCCTCATCCTTCCATGTTGGGTTTAATTAAATTTTGATATACTATTACATTGAGTTGGCGTGGTAAATATTCCCCAGTTTTGTGCAGATACTCTAGCATCGCACACAATCATCCACAATCTCCTTTACGTACTTCTTAGGCATAGGAAAACCCAAGATCTTTAAACATTTCATCTAAATGTTGTCCTATGTCTGTCTAGCTTATATGGTCCCAATTAAACAAATAAGTTATAGAGACCTAATAAAGTGTAAAGTGTTTTCGCTGAAACTTCCCATGTTAATTTGGTTCTTCTGATGACGTCGACAACGAAGTCGTTTTCAAGACTTTCTTTCTTTCATGATAGCGTTATTTGTGACTTAAGGGATATTTTTTTTGGTAAATGTTGATGGTGGAAAAATCCTTATAGAACATCCAAATACAAATGGATACTGGAACTCTTGGAGTCGAACCGACATTCCATCGTTTCTTTCGGAATGTAATACTGAATTGTTTCTGGCGTATTCTTTGGCGTGCAAGTCGCATTTTTCAGTTCTATTCCAGAGAAACTGAAAAACGTAGTTTCCAAAAAGTCCGTACAACGTTTTTGCATGTGGCAATACTGTTCATAATTAGTTCCGAGAATCCCCAATGGACTAGTTGAAGGAATTTATTTTACTTTAGTATCTTTTTCGTATGTGCAGCAAAATGGGTGCGGCCTCTTTGAGGTTGTGAAAAGTAACATCTTATTGTAAAACAACGTATACCTATTTTTCTGCCCCAGCATAGAGAGAAACCAAAGCTTAGCTCATATAGTATACATAAATCCGAAAGATTTAGATATTGAAGTTTAAAGAAACTTTAAGAACAGAGTCTTCCCCTGAGTGCTTGATCCGAAAACTCTTCATATAACTAATACTTCTACAATTAACAAAAATGTTTACCAATTGTATGTTACATATATTGTATGTTATATATAGATGTTGGGTGTGAAAGAGTCAGGGCAAACCTGAAAACACGCCCAATTTCTCTGCTTGTTTTTAAGTATTATAGTAAAAGTCAAGCTAATCGAAGTAGTTGGTTCAAATCGAAGATGACGTCACTATTTGCTTCTATCTTTCCCTTTTTTGTTTGTTATATCCACAGCTCCGTCTTTTTATTACTGCCAGCCAGCATTAATATTATATAAGTTTCCTGACGGTCTTTTGTACAACTTTCTGTTCAAAGTAATATTCAACGTGACAGGTTAAAAATTACAAATAAAAGAAAGCTCGTAAAAGAATTTCCTCTGGCGATTTAGAGAATAATTTTTAAAAGAGCAAAGAACTTTATTACAATGTAATGTAAAAAATTTCTACGTAAATTCTAGTGCCATAGAAAAATTTAAACTTTAAGGGAAGAAATCAAAAATTCCAAAAACTGTTTATGACATTCATATATAAAAGTTTGGATGAATTTCCATCTTAATGCACACGATGTGTTTTTATAAGCTCTCAAGGGTAATGCGAGTTAAAATTAAATTACATTTTGCTATATTTCTCATTTACTTATGGGAAGATTTAAGGATTTTAGAAAAAAGTTTATTAATAGTCTTTGAGTTCAAATTTAATGAAATTATGAAAAAATGATTAGACACAGAGCAAGGCGTTCGCATGCTGAGTTTAAGTTAGATTTCGACTTAATTTAGCTATGTTCGTCTGTCCATCCTTATTTTTCTCTCTTTAGAACATCGTTGAAGCACTTAAGGTCATAAAAGTTGACGAAGAAAGCTAATCCTACGGAAGCTAATATCCACGGAGCCAGTTTGAAAACGGGCGTAACGTCTGCGGAAGCAGAAACTTGGTATTTAGAAGTTGTTTCAGATATTCCTTGAGAATCTTGCGCAAATATATATCAAAATAATTTAAACCGTCGATGCAAAACTGAACATGATCACCTGTACAGAGGTACTTACGAGAAGTAAGCTTTTGTATGACAACAAATTCTAGTTTTTAGTACTTTGTGACGAAAATATGTAAATAATAATAATGTCTTTGACAAGACCACGTCAGTCCGCGTTTTGGGATTCTCTCCTTTCTGAAGAGGAAAAAGTATGTGAAGTATGGACTTACTTGGTAACTAAGTATTACTGTTGGTATTTTATCACGAAAACAAGTGCAGGATTGTAATAAGCGAAGCGGCATAGAACATTTAACGGCCGGCCCCACGCAAGTAAAAATCTTTTAATTCCTTAGTTATAAGAAGTAAAAAGAGTCTAGTGGGCCGCGGCTCACCATAAAATGCCCCACCTTTGTAGGGCAAAGTTTTGCTTAATATAATTATCGCCTTATTTTGAAAAGTCGTTATATGGGAAATAGTCGAAAAAGTGGACTGATGTGAGCCATTTTCAATGGCGTTCGAACATGGGCCACAACCCGTCAATATACCAAATTTTATCAAAATAACTCAAAAGTAGCGGCCTGTAGGTTGAACAAAACAAACAAGACGGGCAGACGGACAGGCAAGCTTGTCATCAGGATCCATCAATTTTCACATTTTGAAGCTGGCTGTTCTTCTCAGAAAAGCTCGTCGACGTAATTAGATATCTTTCCAAAAAAATAAACAAAAATATTCCCAGGGCAAGAAAATAAATCTAGATGTCATAGTATATAGAGAATAGTAAAGTATAGTAGAGAATAGTGATAATAATATCACTCATTTTACTTTAGAAAATATATTCACAAAGTTGTTAATTAAAAATTTAACAGCGGAGGCATTAGGAAAGACTTGAAATAATTAAAAACACTTTTTGCTTTCATATTTTCATTGCTTCAGAAAACTCCTCTTTAACTGAATTAATCATCATATCAAAATGTGCGAGTGTGTAAAAAAATGAACTCATTTATTATTCTAAATCAGAAACAATTGTTCGCATGCTTTAAATAAAAAAAACAAAAAGCAACAGGCAAAAAGTAAGTACAAACTTCGTCTTATCACGAAATGTCGTAAACACACACTAACACTGCGACAACGTACCATAAACCATAAAAGCAACACCGCTAAGAGAACAACCAATAAACTAACAACATGTTTTTACTGTTACTTCAACTAGGAAAGCAATCTATTTAGAACGAGTCATGGATACCTTTGAAGTCTCATAATTTTTTATATCAAAGTCTAATTTAAAAAATGTTTTGTCGAGAATTATAGGCAGAGGACTCAAGTGACGAATGTATGTATATATGTATTAGAATCAAGATAGGATTTTCCAAACGATCATTTTCATAAGGTTCGATAAGACTTTCGCAACATTTTTCCATTTTCGATTTAGTGGTGTAGTGACTACCTAACCATTTCGATTACATACACAGCACGTAGAGCATATGAGTGCGTTTGCACAAATTTGTGAAACTTGTAACATTTTTTATACTTCTCGTCATATGAGAAACAATAGCACTTTTCCTATAAATCACGCAAGCTTGTTTAAGGTGGTAATCTTTTCCCTCCTAACTGCGGTTTGTGTCACATTTACGGGTATCTTTAGTAGTGAAAGAGATACGCTTTCGAAACAGGAGTCTCGTAGTGTGTCTGTGGAAAAATTCTTGAAGAGCCCATGCAGTGTGAGAAAGGGATTTGTCGTAATGCAAAAATGAGTTGTCTGTCTGTCCATTACTCTGGCAAATGATAGTTTCGCGGCAGCTGCGCGCAAATTATATTCCATGTTCATAGCTAGCCCGGGGGAAAGAAGTGTTCAATACTTTACAACGTGTAATAATCGGGGAATCCTTAGTCCGAAAATATTGTATTAGGGATACCCATAAGTATTCAATTGTCTGCAATTGTCTGTCACGTATTCTTCTACAGCTTTCGCTAAAGCAGCTTTTGTACAAAATATTCTACGGTTGTTTTGTCTTTTTTTTTTAAAGCCTTGTAATAAAACTGCGGCCTCCATACCTTGCGAGAATTTCACTCTTCATCTTATTTAACGGTAACAGCATACTTATGGAGATGTTTCTAGGAAGCACTTAGTAGACTACTATAACGAAACATCTCACAGTATAAAAAGTTTTGAAATCAGAGAAGGCCTATAATTTTCATTTGGGGCTTTTTTCATTTTTTCAATGAGTCGTCTTCGTGAAATTGAAGAAGTCAACTCAAATTCATGTTTAAATTTTTCTGTATATGCAGTAAATCTAATTTCGTCAAAGAGTACGTTTTGCTTGGTCGTTCGTAAAATCTTCTACGAGCACTGATTTAAAAGGTTTGCTTGTGGTTTCTCTGGCCGGCCTTCAAATGGACGACAAGTTGAATTTGTTAATGACATCATAAAATCTGTGGTGGAAACTTAAGGAGAATTACCGAGATGCCTCTGGCCACAATGGTCAACTACACATAGACACCTGCTGGCAATTGGAAAACCATCTACGATAAGAATATCAATTGTCTGAAACAAGAATAAGAATAACCACTTTGTTGCTACGTAGAGATTCATTGCTTAGAAGAATCAAAAATGGATTCTTTACGATGACAACGTAAACCATTCCAACAAATGGCTTTCTACAAACCAAACCGTAATATCAACCTCTGAAACTAGCTTATCAAGGAAGCACCTTGAGTCATATTTTGCATCACCATCCATGGATGTGCGTAAAAGGACCGTGGAAAGCTTGCGGTAAAGACGACGAACTCTACTTGATAATGACGGGTCATAATATAATAAATTAAAGAGTAAAAACTTAAATTTAGTACAAAGTTTGGCTTCAAATTTGAAAATAATTGATTACTTATGGATTTCCCGATTATTTTGTCTAAGTATTTTCGACGATTCTATGGTCACATAAGCAAAGTTTTTCACTCGAGAAAAAAGAAATGATTTTCTTAGGTGCGAAGAGACAAATGAGAGGAAGAGTCTCAGTCTCAGCAATATACACTCTTAGCTATTGCAAGAACGGTCACATCACCATATCCTCCTGCTTTTTGAATATCGTATATCAAATATCAAATGTTCTTCTTCAGGTCGCGTTCTTTTTCATGTCAGTCAGAAAGAGAGAGACTATATTATAAATTTATTATATTAATTCAACGTAAACGAAATTTATCCCCACAAAAACGCGTGAAGAAACTTTCTTTCTAGAGAGAAAACACTTGACGTAACAGCTATGCAGCATTTATTGAGGCAACATTTGTGTTTCCAAAAAGTTCGTTTCTTAATTTTCTACAAACCGGCTGCTTATGTCGTTGAAGCAGTTTGTTCTCGCGCATTTTTGTGGAAGGCAACGATTTTATTTTCAATTATTGCTGCCATTTATACTAAAAGATTGAGTATATCTGCATAGTATGCATGGCATAGTAGGGGGCGCATTCTGAGCAATATCACAAACACATTACAACTCGCAAAGCAGTCACAAGCATCTTTTTCATAATTTGCGTCATATAACAGCTTTGTTTTTTAACAAAACTGACGTTGAAGTGGCTCTCCCCGCCAGAGAGACCGCAGATATAAATCTATCAAAAACACAATATCAAAAAAAATTATTTATTATCATTGGCAAAGTCGGAGTATTACATACTCCGACAGCACTTCCCCGAATACGAAACTGCCTTTATTTGTATGATAAAATATTCAAAATCACACCTAGCTGTCATGTAAAGGCATACTTTTGTTAGGAACCTTTACATGGCACGGGGTGAAAACGTAATGTGGTTGGAATTAAGGAAAATTAATTTTCTTGTCAAATGTCCTACTATTCTCCACCTATTTTTTTGCTTAGTGTCATGGACTAATTTTTATCATAAAATATTAAAATTTAAAAAGTGTTATCATATAGGGACCTACTTTTTGAAAGACAAGTTTAAACATAAACATGTAAGAAAGTTAGCCACAAAAATTTTTAGCCTCCCATGCTTTTATCTGCAGTTATAAAAAAGTGAACGGGATAAACCTTATGTTCCACTTTTTAGTTTACCACATATACACCCAAATGTTATCGTATAATCTATTTTACTCTCCAACGCCCTTTTATTTGATATCCGTATAGATAGGATTATTAAGACAAAATAAGTCCACCGCGTCGCGATGTCCCGCATAATTAATTTAGAATTAAGCAAATGTACAAAATATTTTTACACATTCTGTCTCGTTGACCTTATCATTAATAGGGATGAAACCTCAAAAAAGTGATCACTTGTAACTTTTTGTGGGCATGGCAGATTTTTTCCATTTTTGCATATAAATAATAAATTTTGAGAAAAGTAATACTGGAAAATTTCAGCCTTTTATCTTTCATAATTTGTGAGCAGTGAGCACAAGGCCACAAATTGTTGCTTAGAAAAACGAGGTTGCGTTCCGTTTACGCTTTACTGCGGGCGTGTGCTCTGACCACTTTGCATCATTTTCAATAGTAACCCGCACGCCAAAGCTTCTAATGCAGGAGAGCGTCAGCAGCACGCGCCACACAAACGCAAAGACGGACAGACATGGCTTAATCGATTCAGAATTTTGCGCTGATCAAACATTATGACGAAATCGGGATCGCTCTTCCTTCGGTGGTGGATATAAAAATTGTTCTATCTCACATCAGGTTTATATTTCGTTACATTATTAAACTAAAAAAGTCCTTTATTCAACAACTCTTTCAAAATAAGACGTTGTATGTGAAGTGGTCTTAAAAGTTGTTCGACGCGACGTTGCGCTTTTCATTTACTGCAACTCTCAAAAAAGTATTAAAAATGTTCAAATAATCTCGCGTTATATTCTTATATTCTTTGCATACGGACATGATCTAGACCGGGCAAGACCAAATCGCTTTATTGGTTATTGGCTTTAAATCAAAACCGAAAGTTTTCAGTTTCGCTTAGTTTTTCTATGTTACACGAGTTCAATAAACCCAAATTTCTGCTTACAGTCGTTGCTATAATAAATTGTTCTTAATGCATACGAATTTATTGCCAAGAAATTTTAATTGCTTTATAACAGAAATTTGCGACATGCTTGTAATTAATACACAGAAATGCAATTTCACACCTCAAAACCCAACCAACGTTAAAAGCGAAAAACCGACATAATTGAATGTATGCAAATATGTGGCTCTATACATAGCAAACCTTAGTACCACAAATCACGAACGAGCATTTTGTATTTCGTAAATGCGGGACAAAGCCATATTCGCCAGTGACCGAATCTAAGATATCTACAATCTCAAGATACGCTACCTTAGGCCAATCACTTCCACCCTAAAATTTTATAGAACTCATATAGCAGGATGTATATTATATGTCGTAATCAGAGAGGGTAGCAGTGATTACCTTTCTAAACAGATCGCGATCACTGTTGAAAGTTAAAACTCTCCTTTTGAATGCTGACAAAGCATTTTTGAGGGGAATTACGGAAAGGGTGACAACGTTATTATATCTCGTCGTTTCGTTAATGGAACGAAAGGATCGGATATTTTCGTAGCCTTACTTTTTAAGGAAATTTATCCGATTTTAAGGACAATTCTCACAATACTGTTTACTCGTGCTCATTACACAAAGGGCATATTAGTGTACTAGAGCCAAGATTTCTTTATGCATCACTCACAATAGGAGCACATTACATTTGCTCTTCAACATGCAACGCCGAATACGCCTCAGCAAGAAAATAAATGTAGTATAAATAAAGGAGAAGGAGAGATTTATATCCTTTCAATACCCACTGTCTGCAACAACGGTGGGCAAACCAATTAGGGCCATTTTCACAGCTACCAATTATAAAGGATATTCTACCAGGCCATTTTTACACCTAACAATTATGAAGCTATAGTAACTATTTTTACAAAATTTCAGATCAATTTCTGCTAGTTAAGTGTTTGCTTTTATGGGCAAGTGTATTTGATAGAACTGCCGACTTACTTCCAAATTTATCTGCGAAAATTGTGCGCAGAGTGCATTATTTCTTTTCCTTCTTCTAGTCCGTACTACCTATCGCAATATTTCGCTATTTCGCGTATTTAATCGATAAACTGCCGAGAACTCGGAATATCATTCAAATCACTCAGTCTCGAAGGAGTTTTTATCCAACCAGTATTAGGTTGTCTCTGTTTTTCCTCACCTCTAATGAGCTGCTGGTCAATCAAATTGTTAATAAAATTTTAGAGAAAAACTACATGACTTTGAGCTGAATGCAAGGTTAAGAAGGGTTATATTTTGGTTGGATAACGTTACACACACATTACCCAAACGACAACCAAGTCCCCTGGGAGCAGCCCGCCCGTTCAAAAGGAAACTAGGCGAGAAGACCTTATTGTTATCGTTGTCAGAAAGACACAATTGTATCAGAGCAATAACAATTCTCGATTAGTGTCTTAAGAAATTGGCGGTAGGGTTCCGTGTTATTCATTCCCATCATATGAAAACAGATTACTGTTAACAGCTTTAACCGTAGGTTTATTTTAGGCATCAGCTTGATAAATAGGCTTCGATAGACTTATTAAACGAAACGTTTTTAACTGTCCGTTAGAAAACTTTGGTTCCATAAAATGTGGCCAACGTTGATCGTAGAACATAGATCAAATTATCAGTTACTTAACGCACTTCGAATTGTTTGAAAAAATTTGAATGATGTTTATAATGTAACCTCCATATCGATCTTTAGCGATACCTACGATTAAATCAAGTTTAACGATGAACCAACAAAGTCGTGCGTAGCCGTCGAGAAACTAAGGCATGTTTTTACGATAAGTTGCTGAACTTTCACATGTTTCCTTCGCCTTCATGTCAGAGTTGCACTTTGAAGAACGTCAGCAACAATAGAAGTGAACGTGTCTTTTTTTTCTTTTCCCACTTTGTAGTCTCGTTAATCCATTTAGATTTAGATTTTAAGTTAGTTTCTCTCTCTTTGTTTAATGTTACAAAGTACGTATAAAATTATTTTAAGTTTGTAGTATTTGATGCTTAGTTCACCTGAAGGTTAACTGTAGCTGTTAAAAATGAATTGAAAATAAATTCGTGGGATGTCGCGCTGATTGCCGATTTCGTATACGTGCTGAGGTATTTCAGATCCTGTCCTAGATAATCTGGAGAGTAATCAGGCACGAGAAATTCAGCTGTCGCTTTCATTTTCAGGTGTTTTTGCTAAAAGCCACTTTTCAGCTACGTGATTATCGTCTGATGAGATATTTAGACATAGGTCCACAATTTAAAGTAGCGGAATTTTTTAACATGTCCACATTTCTCATCACTTAAGCAACAAAATAAGTCTCTATGAACTGTTTTCTTCTTAAACACTTATGTCGTAAATCTTAAAAACTTCTCACCGTCCCACTTAACACAAGAAGGAAACAGATTTTTGGTTCCAAAAAGGAATATTTAAAAAAAACGCATGGATACCAGGTCACTTAATTTAGTATGACCATCACTGAACATGCAGCACTAGGCGGCCGTCATAGTTAGTCAAAAGAAGTGGATATGGTGCAAAGCACTTTCTCCATAAAGTAACGGCTTTGAATGACGCCACGTTGTTTTGTAAGTTCGTAAACGTGAAAAATGTTCGTCGTTATTACGTGGTACAACACTTTCAACAAGTTAAGCTAAAATCTTCTTCTCTGGGGGAAAAAATTTAACCAAGATCTTACGAATGGCCAAGACAGACGGCCGGGAAAAAGATCATTACGGCAGGAATGGCGCGTGAACCAGCAGACATCGAAGGCATTCGAAAAAATGCTGCAGGTGGTATATAAAAATTCGAACCTACAAAAATTGCACGCAATTGTGTCGTGTTTGCCCACAATGTCGATTGTCTGGCTGTCACACCGGAATAAAGCGGAATCGGATTCCTTTGTTACGCATATGAAACGAGGAATCAAATGAGCTAACAAAGAAACTGAAGACAGGTGCTGCCGCTGACGGGACTACAGCGTTCATTGATGATCACAAAGGTCAAAGAGGACAAAAAATCAATTGGGAATATCTATCTGGCAGAGAAGAAAGAAGATCTATACCTGGCGATTAAGGTGGTATTATGTCATCGAAGCAGCGTACCTGTTCACACATCCGGTAACCTGACGCCCAAAGTGAAATAGGTAAAATTCGAATTCTTTCCCCAGGCACCGATGGCAAGAAGAGTTAACCTAAAAAATTCAACGCTCAAATTATCTACAAATCAAAATTAAATCACTTGCACCACCAACTCGGGCCGTTTTTAAATGATGGACATAAAAAAATACATTTTTAATGCTTTTTTAATTCACGTTCACGTTCACGTTCACGTTGCGCAGTGCAAAAATTTATGTGAGGAAAGTATGAGTGTCGGTAAGTAAGTAAGCGTGCATGAAATTGTTTGAAATAATATTTTAATGAAAACGATTATGTTGAAAGAGGTGAGAATTTCATGGTAAAAGAGCAGCAAACACTTTTTTATACAAATCACATAAATAATGTTAAAAATCATAAAAAAATTTTTTGTTTAAAAGTCCATTGGGAAATCAATTGAAAAACTGGCAGAATAATGGTTTTTTGCATTTTGTTTTTTTTTTTTTTTTTTGAACAACTTAAAAATAAAAAAGGTGTTTCACTTTTTCGAAAGCTTTACAAAATATATATTTGGAAAAATCTCTAAAATATTTTTTCTGCCACAAATTCTTGAAAAAAAAAAAATATGTGTAATAATAGTTTCACTTCATCCATTAAACTATTCTTTGAAATTATCGTAATAAAGCTGAGGTCCCTTAACGGCAATATAGTAGTTAAGAATTCGGTCGGTTGAGCTGACGGTATAAGTATCGAACATTAAAAACTTTTCAAGCCATCATAAAAGCCCTTTAGAAAATTGTATTTATTTCCCATTTGACCGTTTAACAGCAACACAAAGTACTTATTGTGTGACGGAGGAATGTTGTTATTGTTGCAGTAATTTGGTTACTGTGAAGCTTGTTCATGTTTGTAATTTCACCGGAACGCTTTTACATACATATACAATAACCATACATTTTTTATTTTCTATTTTTCTCGCAACTTGTAAATTACATTTTTTTGTCTGCTTTGCTTTTTCTCTTTTTTGTTTGTTTGTTTGTTTGTTTGTTTGCTTTTTATCCATATTATTCAATACAATGGCCGATTTGCTGCTGCTGGGTGATAGTAAACACTTTTCTGGGTGTCCGTTGTGCATGTTACAGTTAAATTGGATTTTTTTTTTTTTTTTTTTTTTTTTTGTGTAAAAAGATTGGTAAACAAAGTAAAAAATTAACGATTTTTTCAACTGCAATCGATTGCATTATTCACACACTTATAGTAGACGTGCGTGCTGCAATCAGAACATTGTGACGATAATACATGTTTTAGATGACTTAGGATACGCTTTACAAGAGGCAAGAAGAAGAAATGCAACATTAGCATTACCACAGCAACCGAAGAATTTATATTTGGCTTACGATTTATCTTCACATTGTTTCGTAGATAGAGGATAACGAGTAGTATCTCGTACCGAGTGATGTTGTGACCTCTTCATATTGAAGTAATATCTTTAACTTAAGGAAAACATAAAGCAGAGTTTTTAAAGCTTTACGCTTTTTTGAGCTTAAATCGCGGGAAAGTACTGACAAATAACGACGATCTATAAAACACGGAAAAGATGCAATACGTGACGCGTGAAAAAATCTGTGTACTGGATAGGTAAACAAAGCACGTGGCAGCCGTGTCCAAATTTCCAGAAACTACCTAGAAGAGACTAGCGTTGGTTCCGCTGCTCTGGGCAAACGAACCGACATATTTAAATCAAATCAGAATGCGATTCTAAAGCTATTAGCATAAAAAAACGTGGGCCCTCAAGTCCATCTGGATGTTGCAAACATCCATACTAACTTAATGTACCCTTGCGCCACAAGTACTGTAGCGTACGACAAATATAAATATAACGAGACCATGCGCAATCACATTCCTTCATTGAAGCTATCGATTTGTAGCTTTCCACGCGTGGCTTCATCTTCAGTTCTGAGTAGCCCATAAATCAATGATTTTCCCAAGTTTCGTTGACGAAGAACTAGGAACATTGCTCTAAAATTATGAACCATGCGGACGAACTAACTTTCACGTTGTTGAGAACCGCGTCTTTCAATAGGTTAAAAGGGGTGAAACCATTTTTGTAGAGAGCTTCTGACAAAGGAAATAACAATTTTGCTTTCGGGATACAAAGACGCCATCCTTTATACACTGAAAAAATAGATATCGTTACGAAAGTTATTTCTTGATATCGTTCGTATCACTAGATTTTGGATTTTATTTACATTCAATCTCTTTAAGGGTAGGATTATTTACAGCTTACTTACTTTGGCAGCCTTCTTAACTTAAACTTTCTATTCAAGTCAAATGTTCTTGTCTGTATCTTGTCTCTTGACTGTACCTTGTTTCTTGACTGTACCTTGTTTCTTGACTGTACCTTGTGCAAATACATTTTTACGAGCGTATTACAATTACTTAAGTTCATGGTTTTATTTTGAATCCGTTAATCTGATTGTCCGCTAATCTTTTTCATCGGCCGGCAGCTGCATGATGCTGCGCGAACTTGCACTTGGCTTTTCCCTCTCTCGGAAATTTATTGTCTGGGAAAATCAATTATTTGGAATAAATTGGATTTGGAATTTCCGTAACAATATATACATATATATTATCAAGAACGATACAGACTGCCAGACATTTTCAAATATGAATTGAAATATGAAATGTGCATCGATTTCACAAAAAATGAATAAATTAGCGAACGTTCCTAATGGACGAATTAGTTGGAGTATAAGTGAATTAACGAACCGTTTATTTCGAAAGTGGAGCACGTCCATTTTTTGCTATTGTGAGATGCTTAAAGGATTGCATTTGTGATAGCAGGATATATTAAGTGCGTGTGAATGTACCACCTTCCATTATACCTTCCGTCCGTCTGTCCGCCTTGTTTTTTTGTATTCAACCTACACGCCTCGATTTTTGATATATTTTGATGAAATTTGGTATGCTGGCGTGTTTTGGCCCAAGGACGACCGCTATTGAATATGATTTTGATCGGATCACTTTTTCCACTGCTTCCCTTTCATTTTGAAAATGAAAATTTGTTTTATGAATTGGAGCGGGGTGGTGTAAGGTATTTAGTTGGGGATTTTGATGACTAAAATGTTTTTACTTGTTTTGACTATAAATTGTTTACAGAAACAACTCATATTAAATTTTATCTACACAATTATCAGTAGGTTCATGTGTTCATTCCTTTCAACAATGGACTTGGCACAATTTCACGAATGGGACCGTCAAGGCAGAGCATGAAATTAAAATTGAATTTTACTTGCTATTCATAATTATAACAAGAGTCTCGGTGTTTAAATAACAGAGATAGATAAGCAATTATGAGTTAATTAAAAGATATATTTAATGAATGCACTTAAGTGCAATTGGAAAGGGAAGGCTCTAGAATAATTCAATTGCGTTGATTGCGTATGAAAAAAGCGAGATATAATCTATTTATTTATGTTAATTATATCAAGAAGCCAACCGATTAAAACAGAATTGCAAAACTTTATATTAAAAAAAATTTTAAAAAAATTTTATAAAAAGAAATATTTTCAATGATGAAAAAACTCTTAAAAAATTTACATTTAATTTACAATTACGTTTAATTGAAGCAAGCAAGGAAGTTTTACACGATTGGGACCGAATTTTGCATATCCACTACCATTGAAGTCTTTGGCTCCCCACAGCCTCAATTATTGCCATAACAAAATGACTGGAACAAACTTGATCTTATACGTCTTATCTAAAACGTCTTGACGTCCACCATAATTAATTGCAAATTAACATACTTAGCTTAACGAATTCTACTCTACAAGTCCTTTTATTGCATACCCCTATCGCTGATATTAAAATAATGACAACAATGAAAACGGCGACGGCCGTTCACAACTACAAACTGTTTGAGAAGTATTCGAGGGAATTAGTGTTCGAGTAACATTCACAACTGAATCCAGAAACGAAAACACAACCACTCGCTAACGCTGTGCCACAAAGCTGAGAAGAGAAAACTCTTCAAGTGGAAAAGAACAGACGAATGCAGAGACTGCCGCATATCTGCAATCGAGTTCACCGATCATAGGTACCAACCACCAAGAAACAGTAAATCAATTAAAAATTATCAATAGTGCCACACAGACAATGCTTCAAATTTCTAAACCAAGCGAAAGCACACATTCAGTAGTAGGATCGTTGACTGCAAGTACATCGTCTATCGACGATCACTTTACAAAATCTAAAAAGAAATAAAATTGTATTCAGAGCACACTGAATACATAAACAAACGGTTAATTTGCCATTAAGTGTATTATCACAAGATCACTTCAAACCTTAGCTTTCTAAAGTCTGACGAAAAAAATGCGGGCAAAAAACTCATCTAAATGAATTAATGTTTGTAACATTCTTGACTTTCGTATCGATTATAAATGACAAACGAGTTTCGACGCGACTGCAAACTGCAATAAAATTCCAACAATACAAACATTTTTCTTCAACTCCATACACACTCAGTGAAGTTTCGAGTAAATAAAATGAAACAATATAATAAAAATGCAAACAACTAAAGGTAATAATGAGCATAAATTGCTCGCTAGTGCAGCGTACGAAACAAGTCCTAAGCTTCCATCACTAGGTTTGAAAGTTGCTTTTGAAAAAATACTTTTGCATAAAATAAAAGCCATTTTCGAAGCCCAACAAACTTCAATTACTACCAGCAGTCGCTAAATTCGAAACAGAAGGCGGTTATTTTGCTTTTAGTAAGGC
>CCAG010021473.1:0-22519 GCA_001077435.1 Glossina morsitans morsitans | reverse complement strand
TGAAAAAACTTCAATCTCGAACAACTTTTTACTATAACGAAAGATTTCTTGACGGAGGCAAGTACCGTTATAAATCAACAATGACTTGAAAAGCGCTACAATAACTTTTCTGCGTCGAAAAGAATGTTTACTGATTTTAAAGAAATCGTAAAGCCATTGATAATGCTGATCGCAGTGGCTGCCAAAGCTAAGTGCGTACTCCAGAAAACATCAAAAACATTCATGCAATTATTCTCAATAATCGAAGAGTTAAGTTGCACCGGATAGCTGGCATCCTCAGGACATTATCAACAAGCAGAATATCCACTATTTTCCATCGAAATTTGAGCATCATAACGCTGCCCTCCGAATGAATACCGTTTTTGCTTACACGGCCGCAAAACTGCATGAATTGAATTCAGATATGGCGACCGGCGTCTATTATAAGTTTGGAAATCTCTGAAGACAAAAAATATTTAGATAAAATAATGAAGTCAACGAGGAAACTGAAGCATATTTTGAAAACCTTGACAAATCTCTGCAGTAAAGAAATTTGTTAATGATTTTTTTTTATCGAATATCTTTAGTTTGTTCGAAGTAACTTTCTTTTAATTTATGTATTTGTGAAACGAAAATTAAATTCAAGTTATTACGAATTTTTTTTGCAACACAGCAAATACTTAAGAGTTATCGTCACCCACATATGTAACCAGATATGTAAATATAAAACGTGAATTTGCCCACAGATTGCCCTAATTGTCAGTGTAATCATTGCCGAAGGCGTCATTACGCATCTTTGACGCGATTCACAACAATGCAAGATAGTGTTGAACATACCAAGCTTTGTGCCAAAAGAAAGGCATTCGGCGACAACATTATTATCCAGGACGAAAATCCTAGACGCAAAAATTTATGGGTCGACTCAGACGTACCATTCACGTCTATCGCAAGAGCAAATCGTTAAAGAAGCAGGACGTTACTCGATGCTTGATGCTTGGTGGGATAGAAAGGGTGTGATCTCTTAAACTCTGATGAAACAACAACTGATCAACTTGACTGATTGACTATTCAAATAAGGGGCACTTTGTTACAAATCACGCGTCGTTCCATTCATTCATATTGCAAAACCGATTCGCAACCCCTCTGCTGAGAAGCGTTAGTCCCTGCGGATTACTTGCCAATCTAGAGGCCTCCTGATTACCCCTAGCTTGTGTCGATGGATAAGGCACTTGTTCATACAAACATGTGAAAAAACGACTCGATGAGTAGTTCGTGGCAAAAGGGGAAGACTTTTAGAAATGTAGCAACCAAACAGCCGAGAAATATATATAATCAGCAATAGACGGCAATACTTGCAGTAAAATATTTTTTATCATTTTCGCACAATAAACGTCTGCTTTTTGTACGTTTTTATACGATTTCATATTTACGTACATATATGTACATAAAAATATAAAAAAGAGAGTGCATGTGGCCATAATAATATAATCTGATATAACATAAAACAAAGTGAATGTAAAGCAAAAAAAAGATGACGAATCTAACAAAAGTTCAATTATAAATTCAATCGACTTTATTAATAAATATGTTTGATTACAAAGAAAAGTGTTGGACGTAGTGCATAACTTTTGAAGGCAACTGCTCCAAACACCAAGTTATTCAAATTGAAATTGAATTATGATATCAAATATTTCATGTTTTATGCCACTATTAAGGAACCCACTAAAGAGTACGCTACGATAGTATCTTGAAGCTTTGAATAGGTGCAGCTCTGTGCCAGAGATTTTCACTTGTTGGAACCATTGTTTCTCCTGCTTAATCTCGGTTAGACAATGACGATAAATTTTTACGCATTCTTACGATGCAGAGTAGACGAACCGTTAACATCGAAACTAAAACTGAATATCTATGGCAACTTCATTTTGAAGGGTCCACTGGACGGAGGGTATTGTTATTTGTTCAATCAAATGAAACCATCACTACAGATTGCTGCCAACAACAACTGATGCAATTGTAACGGAAAATGGAGGTGGTATGCCAAAGTCATGATCAAAAATTCCACCCAATATAGAGAAACTTGCTCATGAAATGCTCATAACTCAAACCTGAGTCGTATTCTATCTTCCCAGCTTCTATCGGCAGATATTATTCTTTCCGATTAATGCGGTCCTCGATAGACGGCTAATTGTTTTTTCAAATCGCGCTTCTATTCTGATAAAGAAGGCCACATATGGATTAGTACGCGAATAGCTTTAAAAAACATCAGTTGTTGTTTCTGCGCAAATTTCATATTCCTTCCAAAAGATGATGGAAGTAATGCCCAAGGATCGACAATATTTTGAATACTCAATGTATTATTATAAAAGAGAACAAACGACTGGGGCAGAATTATGCATCTAACATAGCCAGTTAACCCCAACATGTATATATTGAAGGATTTGCTTTGGTCTTACGACGACGTTCTTTTTGTTCAACTTATGGCCAGTCGTAACTTTCGCTTCATTTATTCTAATTACTAGTACCATTACAAAATACAAAATATTCAGCTGCTGGCTTGCAAATGCCTGTCGTTGTACACTTTAATTAATATAGTTTGGCATAAATTATATGTATATGTATATGTGTTTTGTTTTGCAACGAAATTTCACAAACTATGGATCGGTGTTAAGATATTTACTCCCAGCCAAATATAACTTCGCTCACGTTTTATTTTCATTTAATTTTCATTTAATAAATTTAAAGCATTACTCATTAAGTGCTCATTAATCGCCTAGAATGCATTTCATATCTAAATACAACGTTGCGGGAAGTGATTAAGCGTCTCTCGTCTCTTTCTCTTTATTTTATACCGTTTGCATAATTAGCATATAAATTATTGTTGTTTTTATTTTACAAGATATTATGCGTTAATAATATCTCATCAAAAAAGATA
The DNA here is from genome assembly GCA_001077435.1 of Glossina morsitans morsitans. Classification (NCBI taxonomy): domain Eukaryota; kingdom Metazoa; phylum Arthropoda; class Insecta; order Diptera; family Glossinidae; genus Glossina; species Glossina morsitans. The sequence continues at coordinate 19,608 of CCAG010021473.1, read as the reverse complement.
ATTTGTTTGATTTGAAACTTTTTATTTTTATACTTTGATAAATATGTCAACTTATATTACATCGTTATAAACATGCACATGCACATGCACATGCACATGCACATGCACAAGCACAAGCTTGTACATAGTTCGTTTATAAAGCACAACGTTTGAAACGTACATAACGACTGCCGTATCAGTTTGTGTGGTAAAATCCAAAAAAAAATAAATAAATAAATAAATAAATGCACAGGCATACCGTACTTGCAGACATATCGTACATACATGCATGTATTACCCAAGTTCAAAAAATAACCGCAGAGAATGGTACAAAAAGTGTAAGACAAACAAAATATTGATTGCAATCATCGTACAATGCGAACGCGTTTCGCTTAAGCTCGAACATACATATAAAAAACGACAAATATCGCTGGCAACGACACATTTTTAACACTTCTCCATTTTATTTATCACTTCGGAAACGCGCAACTGATACATGTAAATACTAAGTGTCTTTAACCCCTTTTGTCAAGGCACAACTAAACAGGCGAACAAACCTTATCGAGGGGAATGCATACAAAAATTGTCTCTATTGTTAACTTGGCAAAATTGTTTCTGCCAAAGCTTCTATATAAATTTGCAGTCAATGAAAAAGTTTTCTTGGAAAGTCTTGCAGTTGCAGACAAAGCGGTAATATTTGTCTTATTGAAATAACTGAATGATAATAAAGGAAACTTTCAAGCATTCAAACCAAGTTATTTCAATACTTTGTCGACCATGCATTTCCTCCAATCGTTGCTTTTGTTAATGCTGACAAGTAAAAGCTCTTTATAAACTCTTTATAATATTCAGGTATAAATAACCAAATTATCTTTCACGTACTCAGGTTCTCAGGGGCGAACACTCTCGATACCCTGAAGCATCGGCGTAATGTGTGCTGTGTGTTTTACTTATGTGAAGGTACATCCAGGATAGGTGTTCTATGGAGATGTCTTCCAATTAAGTCCTTTAGCAGGACTACCCAGCCCGCAATTACCTGCAAAACACACTTTCGCAATTCGTCGAAACAACGTACCAGCTTGACCAGCGGTCAAGACAACAGTTCACAGACACGACTTTCTCTCTCCGCTCCTCTCTTCCTACAACCCCTCCTGACTCCACCAGACATGCGTACCCGCATGTGTAGGTGGCAATCCGTGTCGATCTGAGTCGATTTAACCATGACCATCGGTCTGTCCATCTAGTTCTGATCTATTGTCAGAATGCGTAGAAGGACTAGGATGAAAATTCCTAATATTGATAATCGCCCAACAACAATCAAAAAATTGCAAATTAGTTGACTTGAAATTTGATACCCTGTCACACACACATATTGCATGTATTACCATAATTTTTATATACATTCACTTGTCAAGTGTCCAACAAGCAATAACTATTTTCTTATTTATTATGGCACATATTGATAGATAGGTTATTATTATTATAGACAATTTAAAGCTATTAACAAGAACCACATAATAATGAGCACTTAAAGGAGCGCATACTTAATAGTGTTAAGAATGCTTGAGTAGATATTTCAATGTCACATATCGTCATCAAGTTTACACACACGAATCTTACATGTATTGCTTATGTAATTAATGATTAGTTTCCTTACGTCGGCAAACATTCATTCTGCATCTACGTATTTGTAACTTAGTGTAGTGTAACTTACTGTAAATATTTTGGTAACTCGTGTGTAATCAAATACGTGATTGCTCTCTGAACAATATAACGTACTTTCCCCGTTGCAGTGACTTGCTTGAGTCTTGAGTTCTCTTTAACTCACATATTTATGCAAAAAAAAAATTACTTGTGTTTTCAATTGTGTTAACCAATTTAATGAATGCATGCTGAAACGGCTTATGTTCAGTCTAAAAATGTCGGGAATTATCAAAGATAATCATTAACAATACGTTGACAGCCGTAACTATTGCCCTCGAGTTTTTTACGAAATCGTCAACATTACGTTTTCAGTTTTGTCGATATTTCCCTCATTTGCTGGGCTTCAAAGCAAATGATAAACTATTTCCTTGAATTAATGCCACCATTTTTAAAGCCCTATGTTTGATAAAATATCTTTGCCAAAGTTCTTTCTAATGCTCTGTACAGGGATAGGTTTATGGCTGTCGACGTCGAATAAGCTCCACGCTAATGTTTGCTTTTGAATTTGGGGCTGTCGACTAGCGAGCGAGTTCGTCGACGATGTATACGATTGTTATCGGTGTCGAATGAAAATTCATTCGACGTCGTCGACGGTGTCGAAGAACATATCCAAAGGGAAAATAAGGAGAAGCGTTGTCAAAAAGGAGTTTTATTTTTTTATTTCGTCCTTTTATTTTTTTAATATAAAATATGAAAGAGTTCAGGAGTAAAGATTCTTCTTTGCAACTTGTAAAGTAATAATAAGGTTAAGGAAAAATTATAAAAAAAAGAAAAATAAACAAAGGTAGAAAAAAATATTTGCAGTAATTGCAGCTCACCGATATGAGAGTACAGTGAGTTTCGACATTTTCTTTCAAAATAAACACTCAACTTCAAAATGTTGTCGTAAACAAGAATGTCGTACTAGAAATTGAATGTAAATTAAGTGTAAAAAAAGGACAGGGTAGATTATAGATCACAAGCAGCGAAGGGCGGAGCAAGCCGGAACAGTGTAAAACATGAAGGCATGAAATATAGTTTCGATAATCAATTTCTTGCTTTTTATGTTGAAATTTCCATTTCTAGTGCACATCAATGGATAAAGACCTTTGGTAGTACTTTGGTTGACTTCATGCATAACGTAGCCAATGTGTCGGTTAAATTTAAACTTCACATCAAATATTATAAAACTAAATTCTTGACTTCAATCTCCATCAATGTTAGAAAGTGAAGGAAATTTTACGTTTAAGAGCAAAAAGATGACTTGAGTTTTTTGCCCATCAAGTAGAATTTTCCATTTTTGAAAAACGCATCCGTTTGAATAAGTGTTTCCTGCAGATCGGCAATGACTTCGGCGGCGAAAATGCCAGAACTAAGGATCGCAGTGTCATCAGCAAAAATGGACCCCGTACGTTCACTTCGTAGTGGAATATCTAAGGTGGAAATACTATACATTATAGCTGATACACACAATCCTTGTGGACAATCTGCAATCGAGTCGGAACTGGGCTATCCCAGACAAACGTTCACATATGTGCCTTTCAAAAAGCTTTATGCGATTTTAACAATTTCCAGAGAAAAATTTTGCCGAAGGATTTTGAAAATGAATCCATCGTGCCAAACTGAGTCGGAAGCAGCCTAGATGTCAAACAAAACCTTTCTAGTAGAATTTCCAGAATTAAATTGTGATTTAACACAATGACGAAATTTGAAAAGTGCCTGTGTAGTGTTATGTGATGTTCCTTTCTGAGACAAAAAGATATTAACAGCAAGTATTTTAAGAAATATTAAAAGAGAAACTGAAACGTTATAAAGATATAACTTAAAAAAGCACATATTAAAAGTCATTTACTTTTCATTTATTTGCTGGTAACACGGCACAGCACAAATTTTACAAATCCAACGCAGTTTTTGTCTCGACCAAGATCTTTATTGGATTCGACAACAGTCAACCCATGTAAACTCACAAAACAACGAAAAAGATGATTGAGTTGAGCCCAGTTCGTCTTCGACGTGGGCAGCCATAAACCGGCTACAGTAGCACTGTACACAATTCAGCAAATATGATGTGAATGTACGTGTTCATGTGAAGTTGCTCGCAATAATTGCAGTAGCGTTATGCGGTACCGTATATATATTTGCGAAAACAATATAAGAAGAAAGCGAGAGAGAGAGAGAGAGAGACAGTGACGTGTTTATGAAAAACACACGAAAATATATGATGAATGTTTCCAGAAACGTATGGCAATTTTTTCAAACGATACAATTTTATTATTTATTGTTGCTGTAATCATTGTGCAAAGCGCTTAATTCTGCAGAAGACGAAATTTGCAAAAATGTTGTGGAAAGTAGTGAAATCAAATAAAGATATGCGACGTTTTACTTATCTTTATGGTAAAATAAAGGCGCGTAATGTAGGTGGCGATTGATAAAAAGCTTGACAAATTCCCCGCATATCCAAAAGACAAGAAGATTGAAAAAATATATCAGAAATCTGATATTGGAGATTAGCTTTCAAAAGTATTGTAAGCTGATGATTTGCTAAAGGCAATGATAGTTGAATCGTGAAGAAGTCGCTTAAATCTACGAGAATTCAATGGGATGGCGCTTTGCCAACTTGAAAAGCTGTAGTCTCTGCAAATAAATTCCTATAAGTAATTTTCTAAAAATTGTAAATAAAATCTACGGCACTCTTATTGAACAATCCAATAGTAGGAACGTAAAGTGTGCAATATTTGGAAAGTGCGTAAAAACGCGAAAGGGGGAACATGATATATCTCTATATGTATGCTAAACAAATTCAACTAAAGTGATAGTTTATAGCCGCATGGAAAGTTACAAAGTCTTAATTAAATTGAAATTTACAGAATTCGGAATATGTTCAAGAAATTTAAGTGAGACTTGATTAGAACTTAAGACAATGCCAGTAAATCGCATCGATGCTGTGCTTTTAATCTATTTACGAAGACGCGGAGATAGACTGATGAGAGAAGAAAGAAATGCAATTCGGAACATAATATATGGAAAGTAAGTATATTTTCTTGACAGAGTTGTCAATTGATCTGAACTGTTAATCTTAAAAAGGGCAATCAGAGACTTACCCTTTGTTTTATTATCACATTTCAACTTTCCTGACATTAAATATGAATTAATTCGTGTATAATCGAATAACGATCCTGGAAATAGGCAGTTTTTCGACTCAAAAGATAGGTATTTCTCTATGCTGACAACGTAATGCTTTTCCCCGCCCCACCAAAGGCACCCTTTGAACCCATTATATATTCGAAAGCAAGACGCTTTTACGTACTAAACATATTTGTAATCATTATTAACTTCTACATCACTGTTGTCCATCTGTCCACAAACTTATCGCGATTTCATACGTTAATGTAAAAACATTTGACCCTTCTCTTTGTTTGCTATCTTAACTTCAATGAATTTTTATGCACTTGAGTATTTTATGAGCACACAATGTAAGTTATTATCTGCGAACGCCAGCAAATGCTCTATGCTGCGGAGGGGATGAAAGCGGCTATTTAGTTTGTTTTTGGGATTATTTTGGGTAAAAGTTTTAATTCAGTAATGTACGCGTTACCAGCTACTCCACTAAACTCTCATATTTATACACATTTTTACATTTAAGAAAATTTCAGTATCGTTTCTAACACTTTCCACTTCTGTGGAATGTCAAAAGTATTATTTAAAATTTCCGTCGCGCTACCATGTCGCTAATTGTGCGGCATAACGTATTATTTCGAGTGTTTGAATTCAAAATACAGTGCTATTTATATGCGTTACATATCGTTCTATGTTTCCTCTTAGTTAAGTTTTTATAGCATAAACCTAAGAACAATTTACATAAGTGAACTTCACTAATGATTCTCGTCGAACACTGGGACCTGTATGTATTTTCCTGCACCATCTACATGTATATTCAAATACCAATTATGTGACGTAGAAAACTGAAACTTTATACAGGCGTTCTTAAGTAATGACCACAAATCAAGTCTGATCCGTTTTCAAAAGTTAACCATGGCTTGCAACACGAAGAAAGCGTGGATATAGTTTAGAATGCTTTCAGTCAGCGTTCAAAGGCAATTTGTTTGATAGAAAGCAGCCATGCCCACATTCGGTTTGTATGTCAGGCTTTTCGAAACATGGGCGTGCAAGCTGCTCACAAAGCCGTAAGTAAACCAGCTAAAAGACTGCAATTGCGCAAGGGTGACGGTTAAATACCCTACATCACGTTGCCTAATAAAAATCAATATTTGTTTTTACGATAAAATACCAAAAAATACATCCACTTTCTCCACAGTTCTCATGACGACCGTTTTACGGGGTTAGCTCCCAAGTAAAGACTTACATCGAACTATCGTTGCGGACAAATTTTCGTGTTGCGATAGTTAAAAGTAGACACGTGAGAAATTTTCAAAGTTCCTTCAATTTTCAAGGACGACTTCGGCATAGTATGACTTTATGAAGGAATTGATCCTAAAATTGTTCCGATATATGGAACATTGTTTGTTATTTGACAAACCTTTATCCAACCCTTCGCAGACCTCCGTTAAGGTAATGGGGGAATAGAACATTAACGAACTGAACTCGTAGTTAATACCTTACTAATAATAAAAAAATAGTAGTATAATTGTTGTACCGGTAATACCGTACAGTCGCTTTAGTTTAGAGAAGTATAAATACGGATATCTTAATTAATTATGAATGAGAAACGGAGCAATTACCAAATCGCATATGCAGATTATAAAACGTCTGTATTGCAACTCTGAATATTTAACGATAAGGAGTTGCTATTTTTATTTCTTCGGTACTAATTTAAATTAAAAGTAAATAAATTGAATAATAAAATCCTTTTTTTTTTGGTTACGTATTTTTTACCTTTAATTAGGCTCCTTACGCAGAACTGACTTCTAATCACAACGAAGACTTCTCGCCAAAAGCACACACATGATCATATAAATTCCCACTCGGATTTGTGATGATTGACTGTCGCTAAGTCAAAATAATTGTACGAAAATATTTATTTATTTATTACTTATTTATTATTACTTTTTCTTTTCTCAAATACAGTCAATCACCCAGTGGACGTCGCCTATATGTGTAGCATGATGACGGGAGAAAAATAGAGACAGACAGTATTCGCAGCGAAAGTGTGTTTAACCGCAGTAAGTGTTAAGCCTACCTTTAGGGACTCAACACGGGTGAACACGATCAAAAGCGTTCTGAGACCTGAGGCCGTGAACATCGACTGGGTAACCGCAACCGTTTAACACGCGAGGTAAGCTGCAAGTCGCAATTGATGTCATCATATGATAGCGAAATTTTTCTCGCACTCTGTACAGAATTCGAATAGAGAACACAGCAAAAAATATGCGGAATTCATGCAAAGATCCCCTTTTTTTACTTGATTTCACATTCGTAAAATTTACAAGCAAGCACATGGGTTTGTTTACGATTACCATGGTTACCTTTATCCGACGCGTTATAGAGAGCTGCAGTCATTCTACATAAAATGGATTCAATTCTGTATAGAACTAAATTTAGACTGGGAATTCTATACAGAGCGCGACAAGAACACCGCTAATATTTTTGTTAATTTTTATTTAATAATGTTTCCGTAGGAGGTAGACGGCCCTTGCCTGAAAAACGTCATCTCGATTGGATGATACATACGCATTGCCCGACCAAGATATAATATATACATCTGGCACACAAATTAAATTCTTATCGTGCTTTTGAAAATGTTGAAAAGAAATGTTTGTGGTGTGAAACAATTAATGTAAATAAAATAAACATTTTTGAAGGTAATACTCAGCACATTTCGATATTGATAGCAATATCACGTTTTGTGCAGGCGTCAATATCTTATCTTTTGTCAAATTTCTGCATGTTTCCAAGAATGTAGCGGCATTTTTTCAGCTCTTATCCTTACATTATTCACTATCACTATTTACACAAAGTCACTGCTTTCTCCGAATTTATGTAAAATTTTATTACCTTACTCACCACGGGCATATCCCTATTGTGATCCTGAAAATTCTGTCCATTTTCTTATCACTCGCATAAAGTTCGACTTTGTCCCTCCGAACTCTCGCTTTGTCTCCAACTTTTGAACAGGCTTTGGTTTATGGTTTTGAATTTGACATTAGATTTTAAATTCATCCTCTTTTGAAGTTTAAATATCAGCAAAATAAAGTCAGTGATTCATCCATAATTACCAAGAAACTATATGTAAATAAGACAGAAAACTTCAAGGGTGCAAAGTTGCGTATCTATATACGAGGCACTAAGTTTACCAAACGTACTTTTTCCAAGGCCCTGTGCTTCCTGTGCCCTTTTATGCCTTTCTTTCGAATGGAAAAAAGCAAGAAATAATTATGCTTCATGACTAAAAATAGAATGACCGACGTTCCACGGTGTTCCAGTTGGAAATGCGAAAAGTATAGTTAAAAAAAGGACTCAAATTTTCACACGAACAGAAGTTTTTTTAAAAAAAAGTAGTGCTTTCAATGGACACACCGTTTCAGATATGTGGAATTTGTGTGTGAAGTGTCCGTTCACTATATATAGCAACCGAGTATGCAATGCTAGTTGGCGAAGTATCCTATCAAATGCTATCCAAATCATAAATAACCCTTTTTTTTTGTATTCTACATTCATAACGTGCAAGATTCTTCACTTTTAGACAACTCGATTCTTTTTCTTTTTAAAGCTGTGCTTTGTGTATAAGATTCATAGCGAACCAAAAAAGTGATACTCTTGACTTGGAAAATATTTTAAATTCTCCATGGAGTTGAATAAAATCTCCACAATTCTTAAATTAAAGCAATGTTGATAAAAGTTCATCGCTAAGGATTTACTTCACACCAGGCGATATGTTCGAGAAAGAAACAGGGGCTAAAAGAATGTAAAAATGTAACAATTTCTGTAGGCACGGTATACTTTAATTACTTTCTCAGTCATCAACTTCGTGTTGTTATTTATTCTATTTGTTAAGCAATTAAGGAATGCCTTTTCAAATTTTTATGCTTTTAAACACTTCTTTAAGTGGTGAAAATAAATTTTTAACAACCCTACAAGAGAAATAAAAACCAAATAAAAACACTACAGCGGGCGACTGCCATACATCACCCTACCATTATTCATATAAAGACCTTTCAATCCAAGGCGTTATATGACAAGTAATCGAAAAAGTTGTCCGATCCGGACCATTTTCAAAAGTTTTCGCCCTTGAGCCATTACACTTCAGTGTACCAACCCATTTCATCAAAATACCCCTAAAATTGCAGTCTGTGCAATGAAAAAAGCGAGAAAGAAAGATGGACAAACAAGCTTAAATCGATTCTGAAGCCGTTGCTGAATCGATCGGTATAATAAAAAATGATTCTAACTAAGGTGTTTGTGGTCGTTGCTAACATCCGCACAAACTTAATATACCGTTTTACCACAAGTGGTGTAGGGTGCCTTACAAGTAAATAAATAATTATGGCGAGACGATAAAGTCGGCTAAATATTACTCGATTATGAGTATAAGAAATTTTAATGCTTTAGTTTTTGTAATCTTAAAAGTTTAACATATAACTAGTAAAAAATGAAACTTCATAGCTTCGCACCTACAAGAAAGCGACAGATAACGGGACTCCCCTTCCGTATAACCCGCCTGTTGCCTTACGCATTAAGCACATTAAATCATTGATCGTATACTTATTTGAACTGTTGTTCAGATTGGCTCGCGTTTCGAAAAGCAAACATCAAACTAACACCATTCAAATTAACTCTAACAACTTAAACCTTGAGTGTCTGTGATATTTTTGCTCTTCTTTTAGGATTCTTGCCGTTTAATAATTACGTTTTCTTAATAGAAATACGCAACAGCTTTTTTGAAACAGTTTTTGCGAGAATTATTATGTTTAAGGCTTACAATTCAAGAAAATTGTTTAACAATTATTAATATTTTATTAAAATTCTTAAAGGAATAATTAATTATCTCTTATAAGAAAGTTATATTATAAAGGGCTGGGGATAAATAAACGATCTTTTTACTTTAGACTCTGAGTCATATGTTTCTTAAAGTTTTGCTATGTAATAATAATATTTTTATTTTGCGGAGAATACACACATACGGAGAGATGAAGAGAACTGCCAAGTTATTAGGACATCGACATAAGAATTTGAGTGGAAAGAATTTACATACAAAAAAAATAAAAGAAAATTTCTTTAAAAATACAACAAAACGAAATTCTCGCTTACATTTATTTCGTTCTACTCACATTGATAGATGTTTCAGCAATTGATTTTTAATAAGCGAAACCATTTTTCATGTACAAAATGAAATTCCAATATTTTACATTAACTAATAATATAGCTTGACAAATGAAATCATTTGATTTTAAATGCGGAAAGTGAGCTTTTCATTAATTTTTTTCTTTTTTAAAAATATGGATTGAATTCTTTTATTCTATTTATTTTACTTATTTTTTTTTTTTTATCCTTCTCCTCACTTGTTTAAACCACAAAGAACTTGCGAACCGAGATACACGCATACATTCGCATCCATTGCGAATTTTTGCACTTTTTTAATTTTTTTGTTTAGTCGAATGCATATAAATTTTGCTAAATTTCACGTAATTATTTCTCAATTCTTTTCAATATATTTCCTTTTATTCCTTAGTATTCATTTTACATTTCTTTTATTTTTTTGAGGAAGAACACAGTGTAGAGTTTTGCAAATTATTTTACAATCTACAACCTTTCTCTTCAAATATTAAGCGATAATTGTTAACTTTTCTCTCAGATTCAAAGTTGACGTATGTTATGTTGCCACATTATTTCCAATACGAAATCCCGAATGCATATTCGAAACTTGTACCATAGAATGAGGAAACGAGACTTTTTCGTTATTCTGTCGTGCAAATTCAATTTACAAGATTAACGCCGATAACCGTAGCACTTTTCGAATGTGAAGCAATTTCCTTTAGGAATTTCAAAAAAAGTAAGGACCCTGACGTGGCATTAGCTGCCTCAATCTGATGTTGTTAAAGATCGAGGAAACAGGAAAGAGACATCCACATGTAATTATCAGGAAGTTGTGCTCAAAATGGAACAGCACATTTTCGCACTTCATTAAAACGTTCAGTTGTCTTATGGATCCTATTTTCATTATTTAATGCATTTAAAGACACAACTAAGCGTCTTGGCGTAGCGAGTTTGATCACCAAACCGAAAGCTTTTCTTATTGTTGTTATATTTTTAGAATTTTAATTAATCTATTATTCTACACTTATATACAAATTTGCGGTTTCAACGTAGAAATACACACTTTTTAATAGCCTTAAACGACCTCAGCAAAAATGCTAAGCTCCTTTGGAAGAAGTTCTGTGTATCTATTACTTTATAACATTACCTAAAGGTAAGCTTATAATTTGCGCATTTATTGAATATTTTTTGTTTGTTTGTATAGCTTTGTCATATTTTTCATTTATTTATATACATTTTTTGTTTTGTTTGTTTGTTTGTATTGCTTTGCAATTTAACATAGCCCTAAGCAGTTTAACAGAGCCCAAGTGGCTTTGCTCAGCAAATTAACAGAGCGCAAGCAGATTGTTTTGCCGACTGCGTTGCCACTTTTTTTTTCTGCAACTCTGCGATATCTTCATTCTCCGATAAAAAAACATCAAAACCAAATTGTTCACGCAACAAAATTCCATACCAGTTTTTATTTATTTAATTAGTTTCATTAAAGTTTATTTATTAGTAATACAATTTATTAAAATATGATATAGTAATATTATATAGTAAATAAAATAAATACTCAAGGTTTAATACAAAAAAAATTTAACAAATTTTTTTAAACTTGGCAACCCTAAAACGGCAAAAAAGAGAACGGTTGTTCTCGTGTCAAGCAGTTTTTAATCTAGATATCTTTTCAATAATACAAAATTTTCGATACAAAAATATCGTTCAAGAAACCATCAAGAAATTCGGCAAAACCAATATAAAAAGTAAACAAAGTATATTTTCAACTTTAATAAAAAAAAAGGGGAAATATGTCCCAACTAGCGAATGGTCTAGTGGAACGTGTAATAGAAATAACAGGAACAACTGAGGCTGAGGCAAAACATTTACTGGCAGCTTGTAACAATGATGCAGAATCTGCAGTGGCATTATTTTTCGAAGGAGGCGGCGGTAACGGTGAAAATGTAGAAGCGATAAGTAACAATAGTGTGACAGAGTCGGCACCAGGTTTGCCCGTTTTGAGTGAGGGAGTGCGTGCACCCATAGCTCCAATACGGGAGCAATTAATTGGGCCAGAAGACGACAACTTTTATACGGCTGCACCTCCGACTGCCAGCAGCACAGGCCATCGTTCAGTCAGAGATAAGCCTCGAGTTAAGGTATGCCCATTAAGAGATTTCGCTCGTGAAGGCGCTTTAATGGAGGAGCAACTTCAAGCAGACAGCGATTATTTGGCCATGGAGGGTCTTTATGAAACGACGGCCACGCCTAGTCGCCCCGTCCGACGAGAACGTGTTGCTATGGTAACTGCACTTCAAAGGCATGAACCCAAACGCAAGCGTTTGGAAGATTTGTTTCGTCCTCCCACAGATATAGCATTTGCTGGACCATTCCAAGCGGCTCGCTCACGTGCCGAGGCATTAAAACAATGGTTGCTGGTTAACGTTCAAAGTGATAGTTTCGAATCCCAATTATTAAATCGTGATGTTTGGAATGATAAAGCATTGCGGGAGCTAATGAAACGTCAATTTCTATTGTGGCAAGTGAGTGCAGGGTATTCAGTAACATTTGCCTTTGTTTTTTTGCGAAATAACCAGAGTTTTTTTCTAGGTTGATTCTGAATCTTCCGAAGGACGTCGGTTTGTAACATTTTACCATTGCCCTAAACTTCCCTATTTGTGTGTCATTGATCCGCGCACGGGCGAAGAAATGTGGAAGAGTGTCAATCCAAAACAGGAAAATGTATTGATAGATCTTCAGCATTTTCTACTGGAGCACAAAGACTTTAGTCATGAGTTGACATCAGTCGATGAATCGGGGCCCTCTACATCAAATAGGCGTACTAATGCTACCATATCTCTAGACAGTGATGAAGAGTTTACTCATAAAAGCCATTATGATGAAGATAGTAATGTTAAGAAACGTAGTAAATTAATGGAGCTTACCGAAGAAGAGCAAATAGCTCTAGCTATACGTAATTCCATGCGTGAAAATGGTATTAATGGTGATGGCAATACAGCCACTCAAAGAGAAAAATCTGATAATCGAGAAGAAGAACTTGAAAATTATTGTGTTGAAGAATTCAAAGAAGATGATACAAAAAGTGGGTGTGAAAGTATGTCATATGAGCAACAATTAGGAACAGCTAGTGAGGAGCTCACCATGTTAAAGTTAAGACTTCTAAATGCTACCGGTAGCGATGAAGTTGTGCAATTACGTTGGCCATCTGATACCTTGGTTAAAGTATTACGTAGCTACATACAGCAAGTTCATCCTCATATACCGAAAAGTGGTTATAAATTAATATGTGCATTTCCACGTAAAACACTGGAGAAGACTCATGACGACTGCTCTCTGAAAGAGATTGGCTTGCATCCTTCCGCAAATCTGCATATAACTTTAGATGATTGAAGAGGAATTCGCCAAACATACATATATTGCAAAACAAATAATGTTCCAGCTTCTCTCCTCCGGTATTAGTTTTGTGTGAATCTCTTTTTGTATTGCATCACTCTATGATCATATTGATTTCTGAAAGTATGGTTTTCAAATGTTTTTCTTCTTGCGTTTTTTTAAACTTAAGTCCATATTTGAAAAACAAATTAAAAAGAATATACTATGGAAACATCTTATTTTTTTTTTAAGTAAAAGAAGCAGCGATTGGAGTTAAAAGGAATGAAAAAGAGAAGGAAAAAAATGGAAACGAGTTTGGACACAAGTTGTACACTTTAGATATGATTAACTGGTGATATATGTATTAACCAGCTAGCTGTAGGATATATGAATATATAAGTCATAATCTGTTCATCCGTCCTTGTTGAATTTTTTCATTATGTATGTGTATTTGCATTTCAGAAAATATTGTGGTCATTTCTTCAAGTCGTTTCATTACTACCTAATTGTATATTACACATACTTTTTGTTTGGTGAGAGTACGAGTATATCGATGAAGATGTCAACACAATTAAATGGTTGAAACTATTGTTGTTGTTGTCGAAGACTAGAATTGGATTATAAATTGCACAGACTATCCACATGTTGAATTTACTTGATTGAATTTCTTCCAAAATTAATCATCAGGAAGAATAACTTTCATCACACATAACTCTCATTTCACCTATATATGCACTATTCACACAACATAAGATATAAACCGATTATTTTGCATGTATTGCAAAACCCTTTTCTGAAAACCGATTCTTGCATTACTTCTATATTTTAATTTTTAAAATATACATATAAGTAAATGAAAATCAGGCCGAGTAGACAAAGGATCTCGACTAATAACTCGTTCTTTGAAGTAAGTAAACAAAAGTTGATCGAATTGACTGAAAAATATACTCAAGAATTTACGCTGCTTCAAAAAATGTAAAGAAAATGCGAAAATGAACAACGATGAATGAGTATCAGCGGCAACATCGCTCAGGCGACCTCTAGTCATTGAAATTTTAATTCGAGGCGGATGTCTCTCACATAAGTCATCAGTCTCTGCTGTATGCTCTTCTATTCCTGAAGAGGCAATTTCTCGTCCAATAGATTGACAATTCACGGTTTTCCACATCACTCTTGAGGTACCGTGATAGGCGCGTTGGCAATTGTTTTAGATGGCTTTTAAATAGGCCCTCTAGGCCTACACCATTATAAACTTAACTTAAAACTTTAATAATATGTTAGTAGACCCGTTTATACATAATATGCATACATAATACGTAAATACATAATTAATTCTAATCTAAATAAATTGGGAACGCTGCTGTGGACCGGTGTGTTGATATCTGTAAACGGAAAATATTGGGATTACTGAATTTTATATATAAAGATGACCTTACCGTTTGGCCTATGGAAGTCTCGCATTCCGCTGAAGCGATAGTGGAGGCGTACGCTTTGCTTTTCAATCTAAAATGAAATAAAAAGAAATGAATAAATTATACATAATAATAAAAATAATCAAACTTAACATTGGCATACAGCGAATCTTGATGTATATGAGGCGATGAGCAGTAAAAATGAAAAAAAAAACCATATTTTAAATCTCACTAATGCATGCAAGTCAGCCTACGAATCATTTCTCAATGAAAACGAATTAATTTGAACGAAATATCATCATATCAAAATATCAAAATGAAAAAATTATAATCTGTTTATGGCGTTACTTCATTAATAATTAATTGATATATATTTTTAATTAAATTAATTTTAATTTAATTTTATTTAATTAAAAATAAAATTGTATTTTATATAAAAACTAATTTGTTATTTTTTTCAATAAAATTCGCTGCTTTTACATAACCAAATTTGCGAAGTTTTGCATGTTGTTTCGGAATAATTTTTGTTTTAAGAAATTGCTAGCAACTAGAGACACCAACGAGATTCCCAGGGAAACTATATCTCAGATGGGTCTCGTTGACAATAAATAAAATATAGGCGCATGAAATAAATGTGATTACTGTCAGTTTCTTACAATTTCTTTATATTTCTTTCAGTTCGTCTTTTATATGCTTTCTTACAATTTCTATCTTAAATTTATTTAACGCAATAGTAATTTATAATACAATACAAAATTTTATTTGGTATTGCCCTTTTTTATTTATTAATACATTTCTATTTTTTTGGTAATTTTTCAATCGATTTAAATTTTTCACAGCTCTTTGGGCACTTGTGAAATGGATTTGATATTTCGCTAAAAGCCGTTAGGTGGTTTTTTCCTTTACAACCTTTATAAAACAAGTAGCATATGTTGAGAATGGGGAGAGCACAGAGTTGCTTTCAATAAATTACAACGCTTCGAATGCTGTCAAAATGGTAAAAATTAAAACCACATATCTGTTAAATGAGAAATTACAACGTAAAACTTTCTGGTCACGTCTGTCGGTAGGAATTTCCCCACGAAGTCTGTTAAACAAGTCTGTGAAAGTGGTACAAATCCCTGCTTAGATGAATTAGAAATTTTCTCCCGGTGTCTGTTAAGTGAGAAATTTCCTCGCAAATCACTTAGTTTCTCAGATCAGATTTGATTTAAACCTTAAAAAAAAAAAAAACATATTCATCATTTTTTAATTAGAACAATATTTTTGTGCACATTTCTTGCAAATAATTACTTCACTACCACCTCTAACCGTTTGATCGTAATCAGCTACTAATAATAGATTTTTTGGGAAAATGTACATGGCTTTCCTAAAATTTGTGGACATTACCGAAGTGTTAGCGGCGCAATGGCAAACTACCTGACGTGATGTACTTTCAATGTGATTGCGATATTCTTCACAGACCACGTCTGTGCCGCACAAAGAGAAGGTTGCGTTTCTGAGTATAAGAACAAGCTGCGTTAGATGGAGATTTTCTCGATTGTTTGCTACGCACAGAATTCCGAGAAAGTCGCTGATTTGAGTGCTCATCAGATTTTTGCAATTCTATTAATTCCTCGAGTGTCGCGGGTTTTTTGTGTTGATTATTTCCTTCAGGTTCATAAATTTCCTCAATTTGTAGAGCTTCATTGATCTATTAGCATCTGTATCTGTCTCGTGCTTGAGCATAACATCAAAGCAGGAATCTTGCATTTTAAACGCTGAATGGGAAGTTTCGTTATCCGAAGATGACTCTAACGTATGTGTTTGCAGAGAAGGTAAAATCCATTGACTATTTCGGCTCAAAAACTCATCAATGTCTGTGGTATCTAAAGTTAGAATAAAAAATGTGTGAATAAAGTTCTTCATATTTTATCACTTACTGATATATCCACGTCTGCGTTTACTGTTACCTCCGCCGTGTCGTTTGGTGCTGCTTTTGGTGAATACTCCGACCTTCTGACTATCAAGTCCTCAAAGTTTCGTATAGTTACTATGGTTTCGGCCGCTAGCAAGTCCACTGGAAGGGTGTCGTTTAAATGCTTTTTCATCTCGGCTAGCACAGCCTTCTAGCCCTGCCAATTGAAGCTGCAGATTCTGCCGTCGTGGAATACAGTGTTGAACTTTGTTAAGGCGGCGTAAAGTTCAACAGTCCTTTAAAGCAAACGATTTTTATTGTTAATAGAGAGAAGAAGAATATAATTAATATGGCCTATGTCTAAGTTGCAAAATAGTGCAATATTGAAAAGCAGTGCATAGTAGCGAGTTACTGTTAAGAAAATTTAGTCTATTGAAAATTTAGTCTATTGAAAATTTAGAGTATTGAAAATAGGCCAAATTGATCCGACCAGAAGTTCGCAGCGGGATATAAAAATAGAATGCAAGACCGTTTTTCTTAACAAAACTTTGTGGATTTTTGTCGTTACTCGAAAATTGTAAAATTAAGCAGGCAACCCTATAATACTCACAAGAGAATAACAAACCTCCTCCAACAAAAAAAACACATCTGCTTATCGTATTTTAAATGCATAAGAATAACTTCTAACTAGATGTAGGACCAAAATAAGCTGCGTGACTTTGGTCCTTACAATAGCTCAAAATGTTTAAGTATTAGTACATATCGAAATGTGTATAAATATGAGAGAAATATTGAATGATAAATTTTTATCCCAACCGAAGCTAGTCCATCACTTATGTATCATTGAAAATAAAAACTTTGATTGACGTTATTCAACTTTTTTTTTTTAATGCAAAATCCGCTCGTATGAATAAAGGAAGTATGGCATTTATGTTCCATAGGTTACATATAACTTTTCAAACTATTTTTTTTGCACACATATTTTTGTTTTCATTTTAAAATTGTCGCTACATTTATTTGCATTCAATTCTTTAAGAATATTTTTTGTGCATTTAAAATTGAAATTAAGTTGAAAGAAAATAAGGTTTGGTGATTTTCAAAATGGTTGAATGGAATCAAGCAATCAAATCTGGATGTGCAATCAAGTGCGAGAAAAAGGCTTCACCCACGTGTTTCGTTGTCAAAAAAAAAAAATTTATCAAGGCTCGCCCGCCCACACGTCCCTTTTCGCAATCTTATATGAATATCGCCAGAAGCTGAAGCTGAGTTGCCTTACGCCGCAGGGCCGCTTGCAAGAAATGGCGGAGGATGTCGAGAGATTGTGAGAAACACCTGTATGTAGTTCAATAATACCACGGGAATAAGCGCGATGCGTATTAAACTTTAAATTTCAAATTTCTAAAGACAATGACCCAGAATCAGTATGTATCAACAATCGATGTTTTACCTAAGGACGAAAGGAAGTCAACAGAAATTAATCGCCGCTTGTACTCGCTTGAAAGGCTTATAAAGGAGAGAGGGGCCGTGCTAATTGCTTTTTTTTTTGCGAATATGTTATTTTGGAATCTGCAAATTTTTAGTGAAGCAATTAACATAAAAAATATTGTTAAAAATAAACTGAACTGTGTTGTTTTCAATAAAAATCGAACCTTGAGACTTGTAGTTAATCCTTTTTTATGACTTGATATACATCCATGGGGCGCATATATTTACAAATATTAATTGCGAACTTTAACCATTAATCTCTTTTAATATTGTATTAAAGAATTCCGTACATTTCCATTATTTACTTCACACCTCCTTTCCATTCCATTGTAGTAAACATAAGGGATATAATGGCTGATAGTATATGCCCCATGGTAGGAGAGAACATGAAAAATATTTATTGTTGCTGTTGATAACATCGGGAAAGTTACGTACTCTACACATTTCTATTATTGCCAATGGATTTCCAGATACGATTGGATTGGAGGGAGGATTGAAAAAACATATTATAAAATAGATGACAATGAGTAAGATTACCACGACTTGTTTTTTGATCCTTTAGAATACGATTTTGGAAAGTAAGTTTTCCGACTTGTGCCTAAGGGCAGATGAAACGTCGCGTTGATTTGCTTAGGGAATGTGTAAAATGCTTTGGGAATTATTGTAAAACAAGTAAACCGTTCAGATGAAGATTTCATCTGAATATCCATTTCTAATTTAATTAGCGTTAAGCTAACACGAGTTCTCCGCGAACCATGCACGGAGGATTACAGGGACATGACGAAAATGTATAATACAATGTGAAATATTACCAATTGGCAATTGTTTATCTTGCGGTAAGGACATGGTAATGTTTTCACAGTTTCTTTCTACTTTTATTTGAGTACAAAGTCAGGAGAACTAAAGTCGATTAGTAGAGTGCGTCTTTTTTCCTGGTAAGGAACAATCGATTACGCTTTCTTCTCTCGGATCGTAAAATCTAC
The DNA here is from genome assembly GCA_001077435.1 of Glossina morsitans morsitans. NCBI lineage: Eukaryota > Metazoa > Arthropoda > Insecta > Diptera > Glossinidae > Glossina > Glossina morsitans. Next base: position 526 of record CCAG010021473.1, on the reverse strand, counting down.
TTAACCAAGTAACCTTTCAACGTATAACGAGCGAATTGTTCACGTTATCTACGAGGATTAATTAAATATTTTGCTTTGTTTCCGAAATGTAGGTAAGAAGCCGATGCAGTAGTCCAGAAATTATATATTTTTCATTTCCTACTTGCTGACATTTGAATCTTACTCGGATGTGCACTTTTATTTCTTTTTTTTTCTGACAATCGACCAAATTTTTATTTGTCATTAACATTTTTTTGTTCAATATTTCAATCAACTTTTTTTCTTTAAATAATCATTTTGGATTTATTTGAAATCAAGTTTAAAATTTAATTTAAAATTTAAAAAGAGGATAAATGCATACTTTGAAAGATGTCCGCGAATAAATCTGACTGTGGTGTTCTTATATTAGACGATAACAGTAGCAGCAGTGTGCACGGGCATCTGCATCTAACTCTAAAGATGAAATCTACAAGAAATCCACGGCGCCAACGGCCTTTTTCGTCTACCTCTACGAATTTCGGCAAACATTGAAGCTGGGCTGTGCTAG